>VYZU01049279.1:43217-186977 GCA_013401355.1 Ceyx cyanopectus
TTGGTTTTTTTTTTTGTTGTTAATCTGGATGTCTTTATTGGTTGCTGTGCTTTGAGATAATACATTTGAGACCGAATATGTGATGCTCAGTCCTGGTAATATGCAGGTGCTGAGTAGTTTTGCTGTTAGCTTTGTGTGAGCCAATTGTGATTGCTAGCATAAAAGTATTTTTTTTGTGTAGTTTAGATTAAGCTTAATTATTTTGTCATCCTTTCTGTTACCTTCCTTTAGGCAGGAAGTAGAAAAACCAATACTCTGTAAAATAACATCTTTATATCCTTTTAAATAGAGTTCATGGAACAGCCAAGGCTATTTAAAATATATTATACAATATATCGTGCAAGAAGAAAGGCCACCAAAGAATTGGATTTAGAACCACAGTTTGGCCAGCAGTGGGCAACTTTTAAATATTGATTAATATCAGTTTTAAGTCTAAAAGAAAGTCAAAACTGCTCTTTTTTTCATATTTTGTGTGAGGTGATTTATTCAAAAAAATTTTTGAACCCACTGTATTCCATCTTTAAGGAGATAAAACAGTTAAGCTGAAGGGCAAGTTGGCTGTTATATTTGTCTTTTTAATCAGCTGAATAAGGCTTAATTTTACCAGTTACATTATTTGCTTGTTTCTTGGTTGGTTTTGTTTTGGGTTTTTGTTGGTTTGGTTTTTTTTCCCCCTTTGGGGTGTTTCCCCACACACACTTTCTTGTTGAGTCAGCAGAATATAAATGACAGCTACTCCGCAAATAAGTGCCTGGCATTTAGCATCATTAGAAGTAATGCTGCTGTTGCCCTAAAGTTACAAAAATGCCTTCAATGCATCTGTTTTCCTGGGGCTGAATTCCAGATGTTTATTTAGTGTCAGCCATCTGCTTGGGTTTGGTGGCTTTGTCAAGTTTCAGGTCAAAATTACCACTTGTTTGCAGTCAAGAGAATGCCAGTGTTTGCAACACCCGCATCTTGTGCTCAATGCCTGTCTGTAATTGCAGTCTAACTTGTATTTTTGCCTTAACTTGCTAGCAGCTTTATGCTATGTGTGCATACTGTCTATAATCGTATGTGACCCTTCGTGTGTGTGTGTGTGTGTGTGTGTGTGTGTGTGTGTGTGCGCCGATCAGTTTCTGGCATGCAAAAGTTACAGGGCTCTGCAGCTCTGAATTTTATTCTTCCTGAGCTTGTGGAGTCAGTATGGTAATGTTGGGAAGCAGACGATGACCTTCTCATCTTGCAGGAGTGTTGGAACTCCTCCTTGACGCAGTGATCAAAAGCTGGGTGTAATCTCAATTCTACGACCGTAGTAAATGTTGGGTTTATGGCCAAGTGAAAGCATTTCCAGCTTTTAACTACGTAATTGTAAACTGCACCTCCGTGACAGCAAAAATAAATGTCAGTCTCTCAGTTTGAAACATGGCTGAAAGACGTGTGCTAACAAATATTTCTATGACTTGACTTGCTAAATGTGAAATTAGTGACGTGCAGCCTTTCACTTAGAAATTCAACACAGTTCCAGTCATCTGACACTTCAATAGATAAGTATGCTTAATCTCTTCTCTGACCTATATTGATGGTTGTTTCCACGCCCCCCAGAATTTTTTTTGGTTTTTGCATGCTCAGATGAAACAGTGGTGAGGAAAGGTAATGTTTGGAGAAGGAGGTATCTCTGTGCTGTTGTGTTTGCCCCAAGGGCACTGTAGAAGTTTGTGCTACTGAAAAGCAGTGAGTCCTTAGGTCAGATCTGACAGACGCGCACACATGAGCGAAGCCATGCATATGCTCAGCTGATGGGAGCAGTAACAGCTTCTTTAATGTAGTTGATGAGCAGGTCTTTGCTGTATTTTATCACACTTGCATTGCAGTCATTTCTTTTGCCGAAGTCCTTGAAAGCTGTAGAGCAGTAGCTGAGGATGCTCAGCGGTGACAGGCGAGTGCCCGTGTTGGCTGCACTGTTCTCTCGCCTGGTAACGAGCATTACACTCTGAGCTTCTTAAGAAGTAATCAACTTCATTTTTGCAAGATGAATAGATTTATTCCTGTAATGCAATGCCAACAAATACATAGTTTTTTATAAGCACTGGGTTATAAGCACTACAGGTAGTTAAAAGTACTTGAGTTTTTCGTTTAACTTCCAGTAGCTTGAATTTGTGACCTATATCTCGTTTAGGTGTTTTTCTTTCTTTTTTTCCTGTCCGGAAAGATGATGTTATCTTTTAATTAAGCTTCCTTCTTAAGCAAGAGCCACTCTTGTAATGAACCATAGTCACACATTGAAACCCTCCGTAGTCAGAGGTGGTGCGTACTTTTAACAAATCTTTCTGCCATTGAGTTAACTTGTGTATGTCATTGCTGTGAATGGCTGTGTAAAGAGGTTTTCCCTTCTCCTAATATGCTCCTGCTTAGGGTTACCATGCAAATGAAATGATGCCAGAGAGAGTTTTTTGCACGTTTGGTTTTTTTTTAAGGGGGGAAAAAACAGAGCAGTAACATGTGTTTCTAATGTATTAGAGAATGAAGGATTCTTGTTATTAAGAAACCTAAAAAAAATATTTTGGAATATTAAAAAAAACCCACCAACCTTTTATAACCATAAAATATTCTCTTACATGTTGAGCTTCGCTGGCAGCTCAGAACCAAAAGTGACAGCCATCTGGCTGTCAGGCTTGTTGGATCTGCCTCCTAGTTTGCCTCTGGTGTTTGCTGGGCATCGCTCCTTGCGGCTTCTTGCCAGGCAGCTGCGGTAGGGCACTGTGGGCTCAGCCCCTTGGCTGGGCAGCCCCAGACTGTGCCTGCTGGGAGCTCAGGCTGCGCTGCTGGTTTCTCATGCTGAGCTGTGCTGCTTCTCTTTGCTGTGCGTGCCATGTGGAGGATCATCACAGGTTTCTTCTGTTCAACCTGTAATACTTGCTGTCAGCTTTGCTCTGTGGCACCTTCAGGCAGTGGCAACTTGCTAAAAATGATAGTGGGTGACTGACTGTGTCATGATACAAGTCATGCCATGAGGCGGAGAAGTTTTGTCCCACTTTGGCTTCTCATGTCCCATGAAGCAGGTTGGAAAACAAATGTGTTTTCAGGATTATTTTAAATGTATCATCATATAAACTGTGCTCATACATGGATACTGGCACCAAATTCACTTCTCTTGCTGCGCATACAGTGCTTTTTCCAGATGTGTACGTGTTGGTAATTGGCAGCCCTGTCTTAATTTCTCTTTACAGATTATTAAGTGCTAAAACCCACCTGTAGATCTCAGCTATTAGAGGATTAAATTAGGGTTGCCAGTTATCAGGCAGGAGAAAAAAAGGTAAGAAATCAAAGTTGTTAGTGATCTCTGTTAATTGTATGCACTTGCAGACTCAAATAAGATGAATTAATTCTTCATATAACACATTTTCCTGCAGTGTTGCAAAAGAACATTAGGTTTCTAGTGTGATGTCTATTTGTCTCTCCTACGGTGTGCTTGCTGTATAATGCATTAAGTGTAAGCAATACTTGTTTAAAGAACTGAAAAAACTCAAAGTGTGGAACTGGAAAAGATTATCCAAAGAAGTGAGAAGCTTGTTGCAGGGAGTACTTCTGATGTAGCTCTTTGCTGTGCTATTCAGTGCTGGATGGAAGTGTTCTTTTGCTTGTTCTGGGTTTCACAGTGGGGATGATGGTAGTGAGAAACCCAGGATGGTGGAGGAGGTGGACAGACTTGTCTGTCTCTACTTCCCCTTGCTTTAGTTGTTGGAATTTCTTTCCTCTGGATGCCAGTGGTCTTAGGCCTGCTGGTTTCTGCCAATACATGAGTTGGCAGGCCTAATATTTGTGAACTTTTCCATACCTTATCATGGAAGCTTTGTCTTCTTGTAAAATCTGATAAAGAAAACTTGTATAAACTTTAAATGAATAAATACATACAATAAGCATTTGTATTCTAAAACTATCTGAATAATTTCTTACCCTGATCCTTCTCCCTAATTTATTTAACTTGTTTTTAACAACTCCAAACATGATGTTACAAAGGAAAAGGCAGAATATGGAGGACACTAGCAATCAGGGCTTCAGGAGTTACTGCAGAAGCACTTGCCTCGTGTCTGTGCCCACCACTAATTTATGTGGGATTTGGTATTGGATGTAAAATATCATTTAGTTAGGGCCTTGTTTTGTGTTTTGGAGTTTTTAGTGTCATTTTACTTTGTCATGGTAATTTTCACAGATTTAATTTCGGTTTGCTGGCTATTTTGTTTCCTAGAGCTATAATGAAACCAAGTTCTTATGTATCTTGTGATGTTGCCAAGTAAGCATAAAAGTTAGTGAACAATTTTCAAAGCAGCCAGACTTTCTCTTGGTGAACATGAGCAGAAGCCATCAGCAGGAGCTGCTAGAGCATTCCAGTGATGATTGTATGATTGTGGCACTTACACAATACTTCCCAGTTTGTGGTTGTGGTGGTGATGTTGCTATAAAACTCCCCCGCTTCTCTGAGAGCTGTTACTGATGTCCCTAAAATTGCTGCTAACAGCCAGGAATTTGTGGTGTTAATCTTTGCTGAATCTTTTTCGTTTAGAATTAGAAAAACCCATTTGCTGGTTGTGCCTTGTAGTCTCTTGGTTGGTAGGAATTGGATAAATGGTCCCATCAGTAACTGAGCACAGAGTAAGGAAGAGGTATGTTCCAGGTATCTAATGTTTAAAGTTTGATTAAGAAATATTAGTGAGGTTATTTTTATATTTCTTTAAAGAAACAAACAGCGGGGATTGGAAAAAACTTGTATTGGAGACTAAATTGTATTTGTTATTAAGAACTTTGGTTTGTATATTAATAGAAATACAAAAGTAGTTATTGTTTTTGCATAAAAGCAGCTGGTACTGCTTAATGCCAGAGCTTGATGCCAAAGAGAAGTTCCAGCAATTCCACTTGCTGAAACAAAAACAGTAGGGAAGACAAAGGATGATTCATACAATGGGGAGGCTACAATATAATAAAAAACCAAGGCTATGCTCCCAAATTGGGGTGAGGGTGTTGTCAGACAGGGATGTTCCTCATGGTATGGTGATGCTCATCCCCATGAATTACCTGGATAGTGTTCAGCTTCTATTGGGAGCCCACAGGGAATCCATTTAATGCCTAGGCATAGGTGGGTGAGTTATAAAACTATGGAGTAGAAAAAAAATCCTTCAACACACTGAACTTTGGGGACACAGTTGACATGTGACGATGCCAAATGCTAGACAGGTGTATGTGACTTGCTGTTGTCCATTATGAAACACGTTGCTTTAACTCAGTTTCTTAGATATCAGACAGGTACAAGAAATGTTTTTAGTGGGTGTCTTTATGGGGGTGGGCAGGGAAAGTACTGAAGTTCAAATTGAATTCCTCAGAATCCCTGAGGACTCAGCAATGTATTCGTAAGATTTGGCAGAATAATCCCATGTAGGGTAGGCACTAGCAAAGCCCTCAATTGTCACTTCTGGGGTATGTGACAAAATGTGGCACATTTCTAATGGTCTATAAAAATAGAGCCTGAGAGGCAGCTTGTGCTGATGGCTGGGTCAGGGAGTTTCTGCTCCTTGAATAATAACAGTGCCCTGAAGGCACCGTTCGGCTTGATTTCCGAATGGTCATGATCATTAAAGGCAACAAGCTGCTTAAAAAGTATATTGAAATTTAGGGTGCTCTATTTCAAAACCAGAGATTGCAAGGCTGGAGCAAATAAGCCAGGATGTGCAGTATCAAGTTGTAACTCTTTCTCACTGACAAAACAGTCCCTGATGCAGCCTAACAACATCAAATTTAATGTAAAGTGTCAGTCAATATGGAATACTTTGACAATAATGAAATTATTACCTTAGTAGAATTGAAAAATACATAAGGGAAAGTGAGTTTCTAGAAGAAATTGATTTGAAAACCAACCGATTGAATGCTTTGTGCAATATGTGATGTGCTTAAATACTGAATTTAGCATGATATGTGTAAAACGTGTAGTTTGATGATGAATAGAGTAAGAAAAAAACTCTTAAGGGATAAGTAAGCTAAATTGGTGACACACAACTGACTGCTTGTGGAGTGTTTATGTTGGAATTAATTATTTGTGTGTGTGTGTGTGTATAATATTTTATATTTATATATTATTTGAGGGTGGCAAGACTTTGGAATAAATTGCCCAGAGACGTTGTGGCTGCCCCCTCACTGGAGGTGCTCAAGGCCAGGTTGGACAGAGCCTGGAGTAGCCTGGGCTAGTTGAGAGGCATCCCTGCCCATGACAGGGAGGTTGGATTAGATGATCTTTAAGGTCCCTTCCAACCTAGGCCATTCTATGATTCTATTCTACAATATAACCTGATAGTTAATAACAAGAAATGTCATGATGGGTATGAATTCCAGTAGTTTGATATTATCGCTTCTGCAATATACCTTTGTTAAATTTGCTAGAATATTTGCTTTCAGAGTACACAAGTGCTAATTGGAATAGCAGACTTTCAGAGAGGTGTTTATACGATGTCAATATTCATGTGTAAGGTAGTACCATAAATCTGTAATTGCTGTTTTCTTGTTAAGTCTAAATGACTACAAGGGCATGTGTCATTAGAAGAGCAGTAGCCTTTTTTGCTACAAGTAACATCAGTTGCACATCTAATTAGCAAAAACAGTGTCTGAGTATCATCATTTTATTATAAATGTGCTAGTATCTTTTGAACTAAATGCAAATTATTTCTTCTGATACAAATGTTAAAACTTTCTTGGACTGGGTAAGGAATTGAAGACAGGGAAGGGGTTATTTTGTGTTGTGTTGGCGGTTTTTTTTGGTTGGTTGGGTTTTTTTTTTTAGAGCTTTAATTAGGTAAATAATGATTGGTTGACTAGTCAGAACTGTTGCCTGTTGCACCTGTGGGGTACCAACATTACCAGCAGGTTGTTGCAGTGCTTCCCTTCTGTGAAAGTGCATGCTGACAAGCTCAATTGAGGCATTTTGGTAACGCTTAGAAGTGTTGTCAAAAACATGTTTACAACAGTTTATTTTTACTGCAGTACTGTACTAAATGAATAAATTTTCTGAAGTAAGTTTCTTAACCTGCAAGTAACACACAGTGTCATGAGTGACACTGCTCCTGTAGCACTGGTTTTGCATCTTTACATGGGGAATATCTCCCCGAGGGACCACTCTGAAGCTGAAGAAAAAACAGTTGTTATAGTAATAATGTTTAAACTCAAACTCTCCTAAAAACCAGTTGTATTTTAACTGTCTCAGCAATTTTATTGGAATTACTATTTTATACTTGTTTCATCTATCTTGGATTCTTAGACGTGTGTGCTTTCAGCTTTTGAATGTTATGGGGTTTGTATATATAAAGTCAGCTTGTTCTATAAACAAGTTTTGTCAGTTGACAGTTTGCAGTATGTAAAAGGATGGTAAAATCCAGGTATAATGGGTAATATGAAATGTTTTCTCTTCTCCCTTTCTCTCAGAAATAGAGTTCTGTTGTGTGGTTGGTTCCCCCCTGCCCCCGTCTTGCCTCTGTAGTTACTAAGCTTGGATTGAGGTTAAGATGGCCAAACTTGAAATGGATTAATTTGTATGCTATTCTATGTGAAACCTTAGTCAAAACTTTGAATCTTGATTAGATAAAAAAAAAAATCCATAATGATCTTGGGTAAATTGTTTGAACCCCTTTAAAGCTTCTGTTTCACTGTTTATTTGAGCAGAAAAAAAATTCCTTCAAGTATGAGCAATAGTGTGTTGGTTTGTTTTTCCAGTTTCATTGTCACAAAGTGAGTGGAAACAAGTTGATTCTGTGCTTTCTACAGCACAAAAGGGTCACCAGATTTATTTTTTTTTTACTGATTGCTTTCCATACCCTTCAATGGGCACTAAGAGGAATAAACCTAATGTAAGTTTTTAATGAACTCAGAGCTGTCTTGGCCTGACAAATATAGTGTAGTCCATGCATTGCTGGAAGAGTGAAAACAGTTTTGTGATTCTTAATGTTCCAAAATGTCCAGAAATTTCTCTTTGGAGTGTTCATGCACATGTGCATTAAGGTGAATGTTTTTTTATGCCCATATGTCAGGATTAATCTTTACACCTTTCCCTTTGTCCCCCCTCTGCCCTGGCCACTGGCTGGTCAGAAATGGTTCTCTGTGCCCTGGCAGCTGGGGCTGTGAGTTTGCTGATTGTAAGACTGGCAAGGTGTTAACCCTAGGTCTCTGTAATCCACACTTTGCTGATCTGTTGCCAAACAGAAAACTAAATACCTGTAATCTGTGTGCCTCTGGAGTTGTTTAAAAGATTTGAAAGTTAGTAGGGAGGAATGATAACAAAAGTTTCTTTCCTTGAGGGAGGAGAGATGAAAATGTCAACAGTTCTGCCTGTTCTGTGATCTAATGATTTCCTATCGATCAGAGGTGTAACCATTTGCTATTGTTTTATAAAATGTTATAGCTCAATTTGGCATATTTACCACCTTGATTTTAGTTTCAGGGATCACTGTGCTAATCAAATACTTTTTTCTGCTCTTATTTTTTACCCTGCTTGCAGCTGAACTTTGGAATGTGAAGGCTTGTTTCAGTTCAGACTAATACTAATTGCTGCTGCTCTTCTGTGTTGTACTTGCTTCTAAACAGAATAAAATAAAGAAGGTTGTTTCATAAACCTGTCTTATATCTCTTAATACAACCATTTTCAGGATTATGATGTAAACCAGCTGTTCTTAGCTCCTGAGCTGCCTTGGCCAACATCTTCACCTCCTTACCTTGGACTAACTGTAGTTTCCAAAAAATGCCATTAGCTAGAATACTAGAAAAATGAAAAATCATATGGATTTTATACTTTTCAAAAGCAAAATAAGATAATCAGTAATAGTTGTTAGTTTTACATTTTGCATTTTAAGAACATGGTTGCTGTTTGTGCAGATGATTTCTGGAGGAAAATGTCATCACAGTTGAAAGTGTGTAACAAAATGTGTATTATGAATAAGCTGCTGAATACTTGATATTGTGTCTGCATGTTTTGCAGGAAGATGAGATTTCTGAAAGGCTTAATACTGTAAAGTTCATGATCTATCCTCCCAGTTTCCAGGCTCTTTCACTCATACATTTTGTCATTCATCAACATTTCTCATTTCTTTCTAATGTTCTGTAATTCCTAAGGGAATAGGGGACGTGACACTGGCCGTGGCCCTGGGTCTCATTCCTGTTCATGCATTAAAATTTCCATTTCTCTCTCTGAGGGCTAAGTTTGTCAGACATTTTCTGTATTCATTTAGGAAAATTTTTGATACTTAGTGCAGCAGATTGTTTTCTCTGTCATCAAATGTCATGGAATCTTCTCTCCTCAGGTGTTCCTGAGGAGAATCTCTGGGGTTTTTTAATAGCTGTGTCAGTTTGTATATCTCAGGACCTTCTATCCTTGATCAAGCTTGCTTGGCTCTCTTAATCACACCGATGTATTTCTCAAGGTAGTTAAGGAAAGACTTTTTTTTCTATTTCAGAGTTACTTTTATTCTTCTGAAGGAAAGAGTGGAAGAAACAAAGCTGAGGAAAATGGATAATATTACACAAAACCCTGAATATGAAACATCTGCAGCACCTTAATGTGTTATGGGAACTCTTGGCTTTATGAATTAACTCCTTTACCAAACTCTTGAAGCTAATTTATTACCTATGAGAAGTACTGACTAAGACAGCAAAAATCTGAGCTCTTGTATCTGTAATGTTGTAAAATAGGTGGTTATGGGTAAGATAGGCAGTTATGAATAAGCTTATGAGTTTACCTTTGTTTTTTCCCCTGAGGCATTCAAAGATAACAGTATGTCTTATTTCTCTGGGTAGCTTTGTCTGTTATGTTGCTCAGGGAGTAAAATACTTAATTTCTTGGCTGTATGATGTGTATAATATCTAGTTTGTAGAAATGGGATTGTCAATTTAGCAGAAATGGATCCAAGATTGTAAAATCTTTCCCTCCCATCTGTTATCTCAGCTTCTTTGTTTACCATACTATGTCTAGGAAATACAAATGCAAGAAGCTAGAAAGCTGGTAGAAATCTTAGTCTGAATCAAATCAAAGTAATCTAAATCTATTGCTGCACAGGAAATTAAAGCTTAAATCCTGGTATTCCTAATTGATCAGTGCAAATGTGTTCATCCTGGACCCTCGAGTGCATCAGCAGTGGCATGTTGTAGTGAAGATGGGTCAGCTCCCCCCTCAGGTCAGCATTTCTCTGGCCGTACAGTGAGACGTGGCTCCTGCAGGACCCTGTGCCTGTGTTAGCTGGGTGACAAGGTCTGGATATGCAACGAGGAGATGCAAGCCACACTTCTGATAGCTTTTTCTTTCTCCATGCCATCACAGGAAAGTCTTTAACTGTTCTGCTATACCCATAGCAGCGAGCTCTGCTTGCTGGGTGAAAACTTATTTTACCTTTTTCCAATGGACTTTTTCTAGTTTTATAGTTCTTTTGTTTTCTGTTGTGTTTTCAGCCTCCACAACTAGTGCTGTGTTGTAAACCTGGATTTTGTCTCAGCTTCACCTTTTCTTTTCTGGTCCAAAGAGTCCCAGCCCTCCCAGTCTCACACTTGTGCAGCTGCATTGTGAGGAATGTTTTCAGTCGTGTGGTTTTTAAATTGTAGCTTGTAGTGTAATATTCAGGACTTGAACAGCATTTATAGTCAGTTTTTGCTGGGAGATAAGCAGGAGCCAGATGAAAACTTTTTACCTAAGGGAATAAATGTCCTTGTGGTGCTATACTTTAGAGATTTGTGAAGAATTAGAAAATGTTTTTAATGAAAATTGTCAAGAGATTTCGGATGATGAAAACAAAACGTAAGAGTGAGTCTAAGCCACTGTGTCTGTTTCTGGAGCTCTTATCAATAAAATCTCATGTGGCGCTGGAGTTCTTGGAAGAAAAAACCCAAAACAACAAACCCACAACAAAACGACTCCAAAACCCCAAAAACCTCAACCATCAAATTCATGGAAGTGATTGGGTTTGACATTTAAACCATCTGGAGTCTCTATTATTTTCCTCACCCCAATTTTGCCACAAAAGTGTTAACTCCACCAGCTAGCAGACGTAGCATTGTGTGCACAGGAAAAGCTGGGAAGCTTTTATGGCTGTTTTCCCACAGACTGCTGAAGGTAGAGACAACCTGTGCAAACGTGTCTGATTCACAGCCAGTTGCACAATTGGGGTTTAAATTATTAGTTTTATTTGTCTGAAACATGCCTCCCTTTTGGACAGTTTTACCTCAATTCTTGTAACTAGCTCTTCTTGAAACTGCTTTTTTTTGTTCTTCTCTTGTAAAAACAATTTCAAATTCTTCTTTTGTTCGGTTTGTCTTTGTTACCCCAATAACTGGGTTGACCGCACTAAGAGCGTTGGCAGGTCACTTTGGTAGCAGGCCCTCACCTTGAGCTATGGTGTTCACTTGTTTTAGTCTTTTAATAAGGATGTGAGAAGGGTTATATTGGTCCATGATTGACTGCAGTGGGATGCTGAGCAGACTGAGGATGCAGTAATACATTTTCTTCTTTCAGCCTCTTCTGACAGGTAGTTCAGAGATTGCTGATTATAGGTGGTCTCTTTTGGTTTAAGTATTTGTTATTTTTCTGCTCTGAATGTATCTAGTCACTTTTTGAGCTTGTTTAAACTCTGCTATAGTTTAACTATATACCCAGTGGTTTCTTTCAAACTTGCTCCTTGGTAGTTTCATTGAACTTTGCTTCATCTTTCAATGGAAATGACAGGGAAAAGCAGTCCCTAGCAGTCTTCTCTGCCAGTCTCACCTTTAAGACATTCACCTTTGCAGGTGGAAGATTTCTAGTGCTGCATATACTGAAAACAGTCAGTGAACATCATAATATTCCTGTTTCATCTTATCAGGTCACCTGTATGTGGTGAAGAATACAGGCCCTAGCTCTCCTGCCTGTGGGAATTCAGTAATGAGTCTTCTTTGGCCATAAGAAGTTGCCAAGTGCTCTGTACTTCTGTCTGCAAAAGACATGTAGATGTGGTGCTTAGTGACACAGTTTAGTGGTGGACTTGGCTGTGTGGGATTAATGGTTGGACTTAAAGGTCTTTTCCAACCTAAACAACTCCATGTTTCTAAGATCTTTTTAACTACTTTGATATACATGTGAAGACCTTGTATATCTTGCAGCCATCTCTATGAATTCAGTTAATAAAACAAGATATTGTGATATCCAGAAACAAAGTTCTTGCAGTTTTTACAGATCAGCTGAGGAAAGAATAAATATTAGTAGGCATCTCTAATTTTATTCCTTTTTGAGCTTTGGTTTATTTTCTTGCCACATATCTTTCTCTAGCTTTTAAGATTTTGAGAGGTAGTTTGTTTTTGATGCAGATTTTAATGTGAGTTGATGAGAAAATACAGCCATTTAAAAACAACTGAAAACTGAGAAAACTTAATTCACTGAGACAGAAAGGAATGAGAATTAAATCAATTTATCCTTCTCCTTGACTTTGCTTTCTACTTCAGTAGTAAGTTGTGCTAACAATGTGAAAGTAGAGCAGCAGCATTAGAAAGCAGGAGAACTAGTTGGTGAAAATGAGTATTATTTTTGTAAACACTGTCAAAGTACAGTTGTGAATGGGAAAGGCATCTGTCGTTGCAGTGATGATGCAAGTGGCCCAAGTCTGAGAGGAAATTGCAAGACTTCTCTGAGGGACTTGATCCCTTCTCTGTCAAATGTGGGCTGCTGTATATATTTGGATTGGAGTATTTTATTCTTGTTAAAATAATTGGGTGGTAAGCAGATTTCTCAGTGAAATGGCAGCTTTACAATTACAGATCAACAGTGCTCAGAGTATGTGTGTTGCATTTACTGGGGCGACAATAATGTGGCTTTTTCATCCACAGCAGTCTGAGAAGTGCTTAATCATATAATTGGTGTATTCAANTCTTCTCTGCCAGTCTCACCTTTAAGACAT
Organism: Ceyx cyanopectus; assembly: GCA_013401355.1. Lineage (NCBI taxonomy): Eukaryota > Metazoa > Chordata > Aves > Coraciiformes > Alcedinidae > Ceyx > Ceyx cyanopectus. Next base: position 56,141 of record VYZU01049279.1, read on the forward strand.
TCACCTTTGCAGGTGGAAGATTTCTAGTGCTGCATATACTGAAAACAGTCAGTGAACATCATAATATTCCTGTTTCATCTTATCAGGTCACCTGTATGTGGTGAAGAATACAGGCCCTAGCTCTCCTGCCTGTGGGAATTCAGTAATGAGTCTTCTTTGGCCATAAGAAGTTGCCAAGTGCTCTGTACTTCTGTCTGCAAAAGACATGTAGATGTGGTGCTTAGTGACACAGTTTAGTGGTGGACTTGGCTGTGTGGGATTAATGGTTGGACTTAAAGGTCTTTTCCAACCTAAACAACTCCATGTTTCTAAGATCTTTTTAACTACTTTGATATACATGTGAAGACCTTGTATATCTTGCAGCCATCTCTATGAATTCAGTTAATAAAACAAGATATTGTGATATCCAGAAACAAAGTTCTTGCAGTTTTTACAGATCAGCTGAGGAAAGAATAAATATTAGTAGGCATCTCTAATTTTATTCCTTTTTGAGCTTTGGTTTATTTTCTTGCCACATATCTTTCTCTAGCTTTTAAGATTTTGAGAGGTAGTTTGTTTTTGATGCAGATTTTAATGTGAGTTGATGAGAAAATACAGCCATTTAAAAACAACTGAAAACTGAGAAAACTTAATTCACTGAGACAGAAAGGAATGAGAATTAAATCAATTTATCCTTCTCCTTGACTTTGCTTTCTACTTCAGTAGTAAGTTGTGCTAACAATGTGAAAGTAGAGCAGCAGCATTAGAAAGCAGGAGAACTAGTTGGTGAAAATGAGTATTATTTTTGTAAACACTGTCAAAGTACAGTTGTGAATGGGAAAGGCATCTGTCGTTGCAGTGATGATGCAAGTGGCCCAAGTCTGAGAGGAAATTGCAAGACTTCTCTGAGGGACTTGATCCCTTCTCTGTCAAATGTGGGCTGCTGTATATATTTGGATTGGAGTATTTTATTCTTGTTAAAATAATTGGGTGGTAAGCAGATTTCTCAGTGAAATGGCAGCTTTACAATTACAGATCAACAGTGCTCAGAGTATGTGTGTTGCATTTACTGGGGCGACAATAATGTGGCTTTTTCATCCACAGCAGTCTGAGAAGTGCTTAATCATATAATTGGTGTATTCAAAGGATAACTGTAGTGTTGAGTAAATAATTTATTAAATTAATATTTTAAAAAACTTTATTGAAAGGGTTTTAGTGAATCTTTAAATGCTAGGAAAAGGATGTTGTCTTCTAATTAAATTAATGTTTGGGGTTTTTAAGTTTTGGAGGGAATACCTTCTTTTTACATGGGAAATACATGGTAGTCTTTGTAAATACAAATACAGCCTTTTCTATTCTAAAATGGGCTCACTGACTTTGGCATGCTAAATTCATCTTACATGTGTCTTCTGCACCTGAAGAGAGAGATTTGTCTTTCCAGGTAAAGTGATAGATTTTAAAAGGCAAGGGGTACCATCTTCTTTTTCCTTTAGAAGAAATACCAACAACCCTTTCACTCTGTAGGCACTTTTGTTTCTTTCGGATTGGCATTTGGGAAAGGGGAGAAAAATCATGCTTCTGCTTCAATGTATTGGTGTACCTCATCACAAAATACCAGCTGCATTGAAGCAGAATAAGAGGGCATCTGTGTTTCTAGTGAGTTCCTGCCACTCTTCTCAAATATGTAAACATGACAAAAAAAACCCACCAAAATTGTGTGTCACTGGCACACACTTCAAAAATCTTAATCTGGAAGCCTGTTCATATTTTATTATTTTTTCCTTAAATAGTGGTGCCTAATGATGGGCTACATTAAAACTTGTATCAAGAGGGAAAATCTGATGTGGATAAAAGAAAATCTTCATTTCAGTTTATAGGCTTTCTGGGGGCTACTTTGGAGCTTGGAATAACAGTATTGACAATGAAAAAAATTACTCTGACTTCAAGAGTCTTTTCTAACCACAGGAATTGAACAAATTGGAGTTGAAAGGATCTCTCCAATTAACATGTCATCTTCTCGTGTGTTGGACAATAAACTGAATAGCCAATTAATTACAGATGTTTTGGCTTGTGTGGCTTTAGGTCAGATCATATAGTTGGCTCATGCCTCTTGATTTTTTTTCTTCTCTAATAGCCTTTTGAGAAAATAAGCACCCCAGCAAGAACTATGTTATGAAGTTGGTAAGATGGCCTGCATCTAAATGTCACACTTGCATTGTTGCTCTCGACCAGGTTTGTTGTGTACAGAAAGGTTTTTACCATATGGTGACTTCTTTGCAATGACCTTATTTCTCTTCTGAGCAAAGGTTTAAAAATCAGGGGTGGCATGGAGGGAATTAGGATGGGTGACAGTCTGCTTACTGAAGTGTTTTTTAGAAAATATGCAAAGGTTGATTGCTCATTATTTCTCTTCAATGAAAACTTTATATTTTTTGTTTTATTTTTCTGATAACTTCTAGTTGAAAGAATTGCTGAATGGATGTGGCAGCAGTGGTGCCCTGCCTGTTCACAACCTCAAAACTAGCTGAGCTTTGATAATGCTGCCTGTGGTTTTAGAGAAGAATCCTGATTTGTTTTTGAGGTATGGAGTTTACTGTCAGACATTTCAGGCAGGAGTTGTATGTGAAATTCAAAATAACATGAATGGATGTAGTAAGAAAGTAGGCTGAATATTCATGAAGGTTTTTATGTCTTGTTGGTATTCTTTCTAAAACTGTCATCCTCCCAAACTGTCTGGGAGCCAAAAATAAAGGCTATTAATCTCTACATATTTATTGTATGCCCTGCCTCACCCGAAGGCTCTGTCTCAGGAGGTATACTTGACTACTTTTCTCTTGCAGTATGCTGGTTTGCAATGCCAGCAGTTCATTTCACTGGATGCTGACTATAGTTTTCACTTGGCCTATAAACTATATTTTGCACCCACAGAGCTGAAATCTGTGCACCTTCTGCACCTAGGTATTCTTTCCAGCTTTCAGCGGTGAAGACGTTGGTTTAAAACAATGCAGCCGTGAAATAGGATTTTTGATTCTTCTCACTTTAGTGCATAATATTCTTCTCTACCCTTCAAACTTTGAGGAAAGTCTCCAGTCAGTGGCAGATGGCTGATTAGGTAGAAAATGCCTGCATGAGCCATATAAATAGAACTGTTTGTGGCAGAACCACATTAGTACTAACCTCGCTTGTTGTGATCCTGGGAGAGGTTGATAATGCTTGTTATGAAATGCTGAAGTGACAAATTAGCCATTAGGATTTTATAGCTGACATTTTTATTAAATACTCGTTGCAGGGTGTTTTGGCCTCAGAAATGCATTTGCTAAGGGCATGTTACTGCTGGTTTTGGCAACCTGAGAATTTTTTTCTTGGGTGGGGAGAAGAAAAAAAAATCACCATTCCATCTAATTAGATGTTAAATGTAGTATCAATGTATACATCTAATTTGGCTGAGTTTGAGGGGCAGTCACAGCCTGTCCTCTGAAGAGGCATCTGGATTTGTTTAGGAGGTGAAGGTGGGGAACTCTTGTCTTTTCCCTGCAGGATGAAGCTGAAGGACTGTCAGGGCATGGGATGAGGATACTGAGCACAGGGTTTGTGGTTGAACCTGAAGAAACGAATTTTAGAGATGCTGTCCTCCTTCGTTTCATCCCTGGGACTGGGCAAAGTTAGTGCACAGCAGTAAATGGCTGTACAGTGCTGTGCTGACCACTAAAAGCAAAACTATGTGGATATTTAAAGCTGCCATGCTCATGGGCAATCACAAGCAGGGTTTCCAAAATGTTGATTACTGTGGTCCTAGTGGAGATCCAGTGGTAATTTTGGGACTGGCTTAGTTCCTTTCTTTTAGTGTGAGAGGAGGTTTTCATCTGACAGTTAAAAATACTAGAATATATTGAAGTCCCCAGCTACTAAATAACATCTCTTCTTGTCTTCCTGTAATGGAGAGGCTGAGTAAACAGCTCAGGAGTGATCCTGGATCTGTGAAATTTTATTAGAACAAATGAAGTGCCTCTCAAGTGCAAAATAAATAGGTATATGTTGATGTCATACACTGTTTAAAAAAGTGTGCTGCTCAAAACCAGTGCCATTTTCTTACCTCTGCATATTTTAAATAGGTCTGCCTTCAATTAATTTTGTTGACTTAAAAACATACAGTTTATTTGGACATTAAAAATTGAATTGTCAATTCCATTATTGTTCTCGTGCACTTCAATTTCAAGCTTATCTGCATTGATGAAGTGTTCCAGGAAATTATTTTTTTTTAATTGCAAAAGATCTATTATTACTTGCAAAACCTGTGTAGAAAGTTGCACAGTTGCTAATCATCTGGGATTTCCCCAGTGTATAGTTTTTGCTTGCTTAGAGTATTTGCAATTAGAAGTCTCCATCTCAATGGGATAATTAAAAAATAATTTACCACTTGGAAGGAATAGGTCTCATTGGGCAATCTGCACTGCTATTGGTTAATTATTACTAATTTTTGGTTATCTGATACAGTTCTTCCTGACCTGACATCTGCATAATGTAGAAGCTAATGAGAACAGAAATTAAGCCTGATCGCTGACATGTCCTCTATTCCATTTCAGAGAGTAAGGTGGAAAGAGATTAAAAATAAAATAGTCAAAGTGGGAATTCAGCAGTACAGGAAACTTTATATTATGCACAAAATTTATATGTAGATGAATGTATATGAAGAGAAGGACACACATGTAATTTAGCAACCCTTTGATTGCTTTTTGTCATACTAGGTGATAGACTGACTCCAAAATCTGAATATTATGGTGTACTCTGGATGAGCTTAACACCCAGTTACTGCAGGACTTACTCTAAAATCAAAGTTTTTGTTTGTCTTTGCAGGAAATGTACTTTTTCTTTTACACTTGCTAAGTAAATAATTTTCTTTGCATGATGCTTTTTAGATTATTTACACAGTATATCTGAGGAATGTCTATTTACAAACTTCATCAGATTGTCAGGCTGGTGTTTGCTGTACCTGGTTGGTGAGGGCGAGGTCCTGCCACAGCTCCCGTGTGTTGCTGCTCTTGCACCACTGTGGTTCGTGCTTGGGATTACACCTTGTGGGTTTTCTGCACCTCTCTTGGCTCCAAAACGTTTATCATTGTCAGTATCCTTGCCAAAGTTGAAACTATTTATGGAGCTCCCACTGAGCCGTGTTTGGGGGTGGAGATTATGGGATCTAACAGTATTTCAGAATACTCTTGTGTTTTATCATCATAAAAACAGGCACATGAATTTGGATCAAGGGAATATAGGACTTTTCATTGTTTTTTAATGCACATTTGTTGTTGGGAGCAAACAGGCATTTGCTGTGGTGTGGTCAGTGTGAAATCTTCCCTCCCTGTTGCTGACGAGGGTTGTGCCTGTGCGTGCACACGCGGCATCTGAATTTGGTATTTGCTCCCGGGGGATTTGCTCATAGTGCTGTGAAGTCAGAATGTGCTCTTAGTTCTGTGATTTGGGGACAGATGAGGGGAAGGGATGAGAAATTGTTGAAAGGTGGTTGTTATATCCATCCCAGAAAGCGCTCAGGTGTCTGGGTGCCACAGGAGCATGAGCTACTGGGGATGGAAACCAGTTTTCCAGGGCAGTGTAGGTCAAGGGGAGAGGCAGAATTTGGGCCCCAAAGGTCAATTGCAAAGAGCTGTGGTTCTGGTAGCTGGAGGGTGCATCTTCCCCAGCATGGAATTGCTTGAGAAGAGCACAGAGATGCTTTGCTGAGGCAGCCTGGGGGATTGCCACGGCTTGACAGTTGGATGCAAAGGGAGGAAAGAGGTTTGCAGAAGCAGAAATATTATGGTTTCTCTAAAAGGAGCTGCTCTGCCTTGAAACTGGTACCAAAACCCTTTTTGGCATTTAGTTTGTGGCTTGTTATTTGTTTTTTGTTGTTGTTTGGGTTTTTTTGTGGGTTGTTTTGTGTTGTTAAAAATTTCAGTTTTTACATCTAAACTTACTAGAGTCATTGATGGCTCATGGTCATATGATGACAAATGACATGTGCAAAATAAACTGCATGTGATTATTTTAAAGGAAATCAAGGTGAGATACGTGACAAGACTGTTAGGGAAGGTACTAATCTGTTTGGCTTGGGTCTTGCAACTGTTACATAATGGTAAAAGGTTGTTTTATCTGGCTGAGACCCAGTTATTCCAATTAGCTGTGAACATGGACAGGTTTATTCGGAGACAAAAGGCCATGTCTCACGTCTCTAAGGTATTTTACCCATGTAGCTGTGACCTTTATTGATCCAGAGGCATTATTCTGTTTTTAAAAAATTCTCCATTTTGCTTTTGTTGACTGCAGAGCAATAAAATCATGTTACACTTCAAATTTTTCTTAATGAGAAAATAGCTGTATCCCAATTGAGAGGATTATTATGATAAATGGGCAAAATCTGCTCCAGTCTCAAAAAATATTTTTTTTTTCTATTCAGCAGCCACACAACTCAGAGAATGTGACGACAGATGCAAACAAGCAAGTTAAAAAGCCCATACAATAAGATGACAGCAGAACTTTTGAAAAAGGGGGGCGTGCAGCATATGAAACGAAGCCATCTGTCTCTGCCTTCCAAAACATTAATTCCCTTGGAGAGCGTAATTATGAGTCTGGCTTTTCTGTTGCTGGATTTTTTATTCAAAATTGTCCCTAAGAAAAATATAATTGATTCAGAATATTGTAAAATAACTTAGTCTTGCTTCTGTAAATTCCCTGGTGTGCGGCCACGGAGTTAAAACCTTCAATGCTGTTGATCTCTCCAATGGCATGAGGTGAGAGTAGTGGTGTTTGCAGTAGCAGTTTGCTGACCTGATGGCTTGTCATTAAAAAGCTCTTTAAGACTTTATCAAGAAAAGAATTTTGTATGTTAGAACGACTATATTCAGGATGATAGGTAAATTCTTAGTCCTGCTGCTTTAGGTGATAAGTTGCTTTTTGGCTTATTAAATATTGATTATGACTTTTATTTAAAATGGAAAGAGCAACTAGGTTTTATTTCTTACAAGAGGAATATTAAGCAAATTTCAGTATTTAGTTTAGAATTCTGGAATATATATTGTTTTACCTGTTTTTATCTAAAATACTATTGTTCTGATTAATGCACATAAATATATGTGAATCATTCAAAGTAGCAGTCTCTTGTTCCACTTAGTCATAAATGAGTTATTAAAAAAAAAATATTAAAGAAAATTAGGACTTAGTGCTACAGTAGAACTGAATCAGGCCATTTTTACTTGGACCCTGGCTGAGTTATAGTCCTCTGTTCTGAAGGTAGGGTGTTGGGTGTTGAAGAATTTAGCACTCCTCTGTGTAAACTATTGCTTATGTAATTTTATTTATTTAAAAATGAGACTTCTCAAATAAATATACAGCATAGAACAGAATCTTCTCATGTGGAAATAAGATTGCTTTTACCTCCGTGTATTAGCTCTGAACTTTTAAGTTTTGTGATGGAGGTGGTGTTGAGTGCAGAAGCGGTACTGGGATGTGTCTTGACTCAGTAATAATGCAGTTAAGGGAAACATCAGGAGGAGTGAAGTATGATCTTCAAGTGCTTTTTGCTCAGAGAACTTGGAAGCATTCAGTTGTTATTAAAAAATAAAGAAGTTCAGTTACATTTTGCATGTGCCTGTTCTCCCTGAATCATCCTGTCATTGATATTACAGATGCACGTGACTCTTCTGCTCTCTGTGGTCGGGCTGCACCCGTCTTGGTTTTCTGTTCCTGAAGTTTAATGGAGTATCTGTAAGAATCCTGCTTCTTGAAATAATAATATTTATCTTCTTAAATTCCTGTCAAGCGGTTTAGTAAATTCAGATTTGCCACTATTTAGCTTAGCAGCCTTTTATCAGCTTATACTCATGTACCCTCTGCATGTGTTTGTTGCTTTCTGTACAGGGCTAGAGGCACAGTAAGCCCAAGGAGGCTATGCAAGATGGCAGAGGGAGAATGGTTGGCTCCTGAAATAGTAATTAACTCTGTTTGTCACCAGCTTCAGTATCAGCTGCTACCAGACTTCAGGTGGCCATACAGTTTTTGTCATGTAAGAAGGAAAATATTTTTGTTCTGCCTCCAAATTTGCTGGCTGGTATGAAATCAAGAGCTCTCGTCTGTATTTTACATACTTGCCCACAAGTTTGGCTCTGAAATAATTTCTAAGCTTTGTTTCTTTGCAGGTTTGTTTTTAATATTCTTCTTTCCTTACACTTGATGGACAGATGCTGGTGACCTGCAGCCTTCCTTTTCCTTCACTATTGTGTTGCTTTAGTGAGCATCCACTTCTATGTTCTCTTCTATTCTTCCAGTAGCAGATACTTACTTAAAACCCAAATATTAATACATTAGTAAGCAATGCTCAGAGCAGCAATTTGAGAACATGGCTAATGTAATTTTCCTGTTTTGTAACATCTGTTTTCTGCTGAAGCTTTGGGGATGCTCTGATCGGTTACAACAATGCTTAGGAGAAAACTGAATACTTGGGTTCTTGAAAAGTCTGTGCAAGGATTCTCATTGTGAGTTGAACAAAGCCAGGCCAAAGGATATTCTGCACTCCTTACAGTGGGTATTGATTTCCTGCTCCTCCTCTGAAATATTAAATCTACGGTCATTTCTTACTTACATGGAGTATTGGACTACACTCAGAGGAGGACAGATGACTGACAGTGGAGCAGAGCTAATCTGGACTGGAACATGTGGCTTGTTCTGTATAAAAACAGGCAGGTAAGTGATTGGGTAAAGTAAGGTAGCAAAAGAGGAGTCAGGAGACTTGTCTTATAACCAGCAGCTCTGCTTCAGACCTGTGCCACTTGGGACACATCACTTTGAGCTGCAGTGAAATACTGTTTTCATTAAATCAAACATAAACTTCTCTTGGTTTCAGTGGAACCTGATTTCATTCTTCTATTTTCTCAGCTATGATACACAGGTGAAAAAATGATAGAACACTGAACACAATCGTTGCTATTACAATGCTACTAGAAACAAGTAAATAAAACCTGTAGTGGCTGCATGCATTAAGGCTTTCCTCACACTGATGTTTTCTCTTGGTTATTGAACAGCTTTGCATTTTTCTCATTTCCATTTTAAAAAATCTGTTGTTTTAATGACATTTCATTCACTAATTACAGTTGAAAAAATTTCCTTTCTGACAAATTTGCCTGTGGTATTTGCACATATAAAATTATTGTACTTCTGTGGAGCTATCTTTTGCTCACTGACAAAAATATTTACTACTGAAATATTTTTTAGGAAATGCACATAGTAAATTATTGCTGTAAGGGCATAATTAGTCTTACCAATTATCAGGAAAAAAAAACCAAAACACTTGAATATGTTCTAATCTCTGTACAAGTATTTCCAGAATTACATTATAAACAATAGCCTTGTTTTCCCTAAATTAAGGCATATCCAATAAATTACTATTGAAGATGGATGAAAAATTGCTGGTGGTGAAAGGTGAAGCTTTGCTTTAGATTAATCTTACTGCGGCCTATATGAACTTAAAAATAAACCCCCTCGTTTCCTTCCCTGCCCTTGTCCTTGCCTGTGCTGTAGGCTGTGAAAGTCCAACTGGTCTTTCTTCTGCTGTTACACATCTGTTTGTAGCTAAATTTGACAGTATGGAACAAGTACTTTTATTTCTCTGAGTTGGGCAAATAGGTAGAGAGGAGAACTTTGCAGGTATTGGTTTTGGAGTGAAAATAAATAGTAATTGCTACCAAGGGATGAAATGATCATCCAGTATCCTGTAGTCTGGTAACTTTCCATTATTGCTTACTATGGTCTAATTTGTACAAGCCACATAGAAATGAACAATTATGGAAAAATCCTATGCATACATGCAAAAGATCAGTTGTCATATTGGGTATGAAGCAGTCACATCATTACTGGCATGCCAGAGAAGAATGCCTGCGGTTTGTATTTCAGTATGATAATATGTTGGGAATTGGTCCATCACTAATGAGAGAGGCAAGCAGGGTTCTGGTTTTATTAAAAGGCTGCTAAGGCAACCTTCTCTCACTCATTGATTTTTTCTCACTCATTGATTTTTAAACTTTGAAGAAAAAACTATTTTGCCAAGAATATTTGTTTGAACTGACCCAGTGTTTATTTTTAGCGTAATAAAGTTCAAATCACCACTGTCAAAGCAGTTCTCATGAAAAGTAGAACACAGTGTTGTTCTATATTTTAAGTACCTTGAAGAGATTAAATGTGTGTTTACTTTAGAGACTATGAGACAAAGAGAAAAAATAGTGTCAGGGAAAGCTTTTGGTTGGCAGAACAAGGTCTCATCCCCAGCCTCTCTTTCCAGTACACTTTATATGGTTCATTAAGGCAGCTGCTTTCCTCTAATCATGTCTATATAGAAAACAAGAAGAAACTTCAAATGTTTCTGGGCAAAAGCTAAGCTGTGAAGTCTGTAGATTGTTGACACCCACAGCTAGCAACTACTGTACAACTACAACTTTCTCACTTTCTTTAATGATTTTGTGGGTTGTAGATGATTGAGCAAAGAAATAATTTTTTTAAATATGCATCTGTGGTCGTTAGGCACGTGACCTACAAGCTGTGCTCTCTTACAAGAGCTTGTTGGGGTTGGCTGTTGCAAAGACAGCTTGACCACAGGCAGCACAGCTTGCCTCTGTACTTAGAAGTGTGGTTTCTGTGGGCATCTCTGAGGCAAACAAGTATTTTCTTTCCAAGTGCCTCTTGGGATTAGTATCTCCCAAAGAGGATGGTGCTGAAACCTTTCTGTGGTGGCTTTAATTTTCACCCTGGGAAAAGGATTTAATGGATTCTTCTGTCCCTAAGGGCTTTTGAACAGTTTTGTCTTTAACTATATCAACTGAACATAAAATATGTATGAATAAGTCTAGCTATGCTTTGTGACAAATTGAAGGTTTAAAAGTAAACCCTATACACAGAAAGGTTTTGCTGTATCTTAAGTGTAGTGAAATGAAAAGAAAAACAGTGAGTTAAATTTTGTTGTTGTGTTGGGTTTTTTTTTCCTAACTTAAAGGCTAATCTCTTTTAATTGACAACTTTCTTCCTCATTAGGAGCTTTAGTCTTCTTGAATCCCAGTCCTTAGTCTTAGAGTTTTTTCTACATTTTTTTTTTTAAATTATTTTAAAGTATAACAGGAACATTGTCATGTGTCACCTAGAAAATGATGCTGGTGAAAATACAGGTTTTCCTAAATAGACCTGTCACTATGGCCTTATGGCCTTATATTGGACTTTGTGTACAGCCATTCTGTGCAACTTCAGATTTCTTTGATGTGCAGCCTTTAGTGTAAGAGATTAATACCTTTCCTTGGTAGATAGAGAGTTCTTATTTTGGCTTTTTATGAGACTTTATCCAAAAGCCATCAAGTCTATGGAAACCACCCTATTTACTTCAATGGAAATTGAAATGAGGAACATTATTTCTGTGATCTGTTGTTTTTGAGTATTTAAAAAAAAAAACAAAAACAAAAACGAAAACGCCTATCAAACCAACAAAAACTTAACAGTAAAGTCATAACTGCATCCAGATGAGTTTCTCTGAGTGCTTGTGAAGCAGCTGGTGGAAAGGCCTTGATCTTACCAAATTCAGCATGCCACTTGTTTCTGTATGTGGGAAAATGTGACACAATCTGGAAGTAATTAGTCTGGAACCAACAGCTGCTCCTGAGCAAGCCTTTTAAAATTGGTTGCAAATAAAAAGGCCAGAAAATCCTTAATACTGGTTACATCATTCGCCATGTGTTGTGGAAGGTGAGGTTTTCTTATCTGTCATTTGGCTTCTAGGTTTTTTTATATGTGCTTTCTTTATGTGTGTGCATCAAGCTGTATGTGCAACACATTGTACAAGGAGCATTGTCTTCCTTTATGTTCTGTTTTATTCTGCATGTAATGTACCTTACACAGTCCTGTGGGCAAAAACCTGTTTTACGTTAATGTATGGGACACCAAATTTGAATTTCTAAGCAGCACTCTGGTGATTTGGGCACAAGAGCCTTTGCTTTGCTTGGGACAGTTGGCTGGGCCCTTTTGTGTACTGCTGCTAAGACACTAAGAAATATGAATGAATCACTGATGAATAAAAGAAAAAATCCCAACAAACATCAAACAGTTAAATGGTGAAATGGAGGTACTGTGTTCAGCAGCGGGTTTATTCTTTGTGGTGCTTCTCTATCTGTGGCGGGGCACGTGGTGATTCATTCCCCAGCACAGCAGTCTTAAAGCAAAGCATCATCCTGCATGTGACAATGTTCAGTAGCAGCTTTTTAAGGAAGACAGTAAAAAAAGACAAAAAGCGAGTAATAGCTCACCAGAATTATGTTCTCATCTTCAAAAATGGGCCATAAATGTATCTGACCAATTTAAGTAGAATTATTTGTGCCCTTTCAACTAAGGGGAATAGGAAGGCAGTGGCCCTATATATTTTATTTTTTTTTTTCTGTGAGGTCTGTGCTGAACTGCAGAGCTACAACCACTTGACCAAAGACCCTGCAAAAATAGCTTGGGGCAAAAGAGAGAAGCAGCTAAAGAGTTTAAAACTAGATGATGTTTTGAGAGACAGTCCACGGAAGAATAGAAGCATTCTTAGGAGTGCTTTTTAAAATAGCTGTAGTATATAGGACATGCATTTCTTCATGTAAAGTGGGAAGAGGGAACAGAAGAGGAATTTCAGAAAAACACACTGATGGAAAACCAGCAAGACGTAATATACTCTCAAGCTTCTGAAACAGAGAAACAAAATTAACTTTTTTAATTCCATGACTAGCTGAGCTATAATGTAATGTAGTAAATCTCTCAGTATTATGTAATAAAATTAGTCAAAAGATGACAAAAGCATAAACAATGCACTAATGAAAAAGCCTTTCAGGACTCGTATTTAAATTGGATTGTGCCTGTTTGATTTATGCTGGTGTGTAAGTGTGCCTGGCTCAAGTGTTTGTGGGAGCATGGACAGTATCATCTCACTCTGTTAACTGTTCCCTTTCTGTATATATATATTTTTTATTTTTTTTTTTAAGGTTTGGAAGTACATTGCTAAATATTATAGGAGCATTGTTCATTATAGAGTACTGGGTGTAGATGTCTGTTGTGCAGTCTAAGAATATAATTAGAAACAAGCAAAAAGCCATATTTTACTGTAATGTGGCAAACAGTGGAATTGCTGGATTGTCTGCAACTGACTTGGCTCAGCTTAGATGCATAAAAACCCATCAGCATTAGACTTTTCAGTTGACCAGTATCAATGCATTTGAAGAGGAAGCATTCCTCTGGTGGTGTTTCCATTGCAGGCCAGAGCTCTGTATATGTTGGTATTTCAGAAAACAAAATACATGCAAATATCTCTTTCCAGCATTCATTCTGATGGTACCTCTGATGTTACCATGGTTCTGATGATGGTGGTGATGGCCTTGTTCATGAATAATGTGCATAAATCTGAAAACCCTGTTAGCCACTTTCAAAACAATCCCAATAACCAGTTCTATAGATGAGTATCTAATTTATAGCTGTGAAAAATGAGAGGAAATGGAAGTGGCTTATCAAGTTCCATACCAGTTCCTTTCCCTGTGTTCAAGCCTTATTTGTGTTTCCCTATCTGCTGATGGAAACACCACTTGATGCTTCATCACTATATTGTTCTCAGGTGAAGTGTGCAAATGCTGTCCGTATTTTAGTATCCCAAGACTTTAGAGCTTATCTGCTTCCTAGTTTGGTTTGATGTGACGGATCTGTTTGAAATCTCTCTTCTGAATGAGTAATGCAAGTTATAAAGTAGTATAATGCAGTTGGACAGAAGAAATATGTTAAAATTGAGTGCTTTGTAAATTGTAATCAATTTAATTGGGGGGAAAAAGAGATGATTTAATATAAGCAAACATAATGCTAACTGCTCTAAGATGAAATAGGATGAACTGGGGGCTCAGATGTGTTTCTGCTTTCAGAATCCTGTTTGCTTCCAAAACTGTCCTTGGATTTATTTATGCCTGGCTCTCCAGACAGGCCAGGAGACTCCATGCGGTAGCAGCAAAGCAGTGAGGACTGTGCCCTTGTCCCTAGGTATGTGCTACATCTGTAATCCTGTTGTCAGCCGCAGAAGGTACATCTGTACTCTGGTTTATGGCTGTATCTCAAATGGAGTAAGTACCAGGCTTGCTGCTCTGTGGTAGGTGGGGATCTGTCCTCCCCAGCACAGCAGGTGGTGTGGGCGCTGGTCGGCGTGCCCCGGCACAACCCGTCCTCCCCGTGGCTCGCTGGCGGCAGAGGAGCGAGTGGGAGGCAGCGTCTGGCTGCAGACGCCTTTTTGAGCGGTGCAGGGCTGAGGTAACCTGGTAGGATTTAATGGGATCCATGTGACTCGGGTTGCTGATACCAATACACTGATGTATGTGCTGATGGGTATGACAAGCACCCAGCCTCCTCTGAACCCTCCACCCTGGCCTGCATTGCAGAGCTGCAGTGAGGTAACGCTCAGCCCTGCATGGGTTCGGTCCACCCACACGCACCATATGCAGAATTTTTGCATAAAGGGTGACAGTTTGGATCTATGTGATCTGAATTTAAGACAGTTGAGCATACTCTTTTGTTTGTTGTGGTTTTGTTGTTGTTTTGTTGTGTTTTTTTACTTGCAACTACTTAGATATATAATTTATCTAACCAAAGCTAATTGTTGAACACATGAATGAGGTTATATGTTGGTATTTTGAGAATACATCATGTGATGCTTTTTTAATTGAAGATCCTGATATCTGTTGGTTTTTTTTTTCTGTTGCTTGATTTCATTTGGTATCTTGCAGTTGTTAATAAATATTCCTATAAGAGCATTTTATTAACTATGACAATATTGTTTGCATACCAAGTTATAGATTGGCTTTTCCAAAGTGCTCGTTGTTGGGTGAACCTCATTTAAGCTGGTGGTTGTTATCAACATTAGTACAGTTTAGGCAACACACAAGCACCTTTGGAAGTCATGCACTAATAAAGTGTCTGTTTGCAGAACTGACAGGATAAGCTCATTACTTCTGTTACAATGCTAGAATTTTTAGGTGTTTGCATAATACAGAGAAGTAGCACTTTCATTCACAATTCATGAATAAGCCTTTCAGACACAAAAGAAATTTGTAAATGCTTCTCAAGTAAATCACTGGTTTTGAGCACATTTTGTTATTTATCAAGAAGCAAAAATGATACTCAGATGCCCAAGCCTGAAAACAGAATGAAACAGAAAATAAATGTCACTTGGCATTTGTGCATAACTGGTTCCCAAACAGCAATGTTGGAGAAGTTCTGGAACAATTCTGTATTCAGTTGTGCATGTAATAAGTAAACTTGGTTACTCTGTGCTTGCATTGTAAACTTGACACTTTTGTTATGTGGCTTTAAAGAGAAAGGGCAGCAGTTATGGAGAATGAATCAAGATAAATGTTGTGTTGGGTTTAGTTATTTTAAAAAAAAAATATTTCAGGTTAGTGCTAGTGCTTGGAGAAGCCCTGCTTGCTTTAGAGCTGTAAGAAACTCTGTTAAAGTTTTGAAAGGATTCCTATGTATACTCTATGCAACTAAAAGATGTTGCTGGAGCTTTTCCTGTAGTTGCTGTGCTGGTCTTTTGGCTTGAAAGTAAGATAAAGCATGAGGTGGGGCCTGGGAAGTGGTGTGCATGGGCTGCAGGAACCTGTCTCCCAACAGCAGGATTGTGGTGTTCCCCCATGCCAGGGGAGCTGTGTGAAGCTGGATGTAGGAGTAGTGGTAGATGTGCTGACTGAAGAGCCCCATCAGGAGAGGAGGAGCTGAAATACAGATAGAAGGTAAAGCCACGTATGATCTTTGTGATGAACATGATAAAAACTTGCTGAGGAGCATCTTAGATTACAAAGAACTTTTTGCCTCTTTCATGTCTCACGATAATTAAATGTTCCATTTTTATTGCTTAATTAGAATCCCATTTGAAAGAAGCTGAATAACTGATGAAATACGAGATTAAGCATCAGCAAATCTCTTGTGGTCAGAGATGTGCCCAGGGTGAAGTCCAAAACAGTTTTGTAAAATTTGTTTGAAAAAATAGTTATTAACAGAAACAGAAGACACTTTCCTTGAGTGCAAATGGAATTAATTTTTAGTTGTATGCTGAACTGAAAAGAAAAGTAGAATTAATCTTTCTCCCATTTAATATGGTTGCTATATCATCACCACAAACTTAAAAAAAAAAAGAAAGCATCTGTAACCAGATAAGGAGATGCTATCAGGCACTTATAATTTTAATTAAGGTTTAACCTATTGGAGGAATATATATTTAAAGAATTAATTAAAATGCTGTTCGCTGTATAAGAGATTTCAGTATAGGAAATTACTTAATTGTGGTATCACAGGGGATCTGTGCTTTGCAAGCTGTTTTGTGATGCTAAAAAAGCATCTTCATATGGATGATCAGGACCTCTTGGGAGACCCAGAAGATGATGATGGACTCCTTTTGGGTTTAGTTTGAATAAAAGTAGTTTCTGGCATTGCTGCATCCTTGTCTGTTACACAGGATTATTCCAGTTTCTGTTTTTCTTCAGGGTGGGTGTCTGGCACAAGTGCTCAAAATACCTGAGATAATTGGGCATCATTTGATTGCATCATGGTAATCTTGTATCCTTTAAGAAGGGTTTTTAAGGTGGTTAAAATACCTTTAAAAACTGTAGCCTTTCACCACTGTCATTCTTGATAACCATGTGTTGCTGCAAGTTTATTTTTTTCATTGTGCTGAACATACGAAGTTACTGCTGGAGCTCCTCAAGGATCAAATCATGCCTTATTTAATATTTTTATTAGCAGCCTTTACAGCAGAATTAGAAGCATGCTAAATAAATTTGCCAACTCCAAAGCTGAGAGAGGTTGTCAAGGCGGGGGAGTACTGGATTATTATGAGAAGAACCACTTTCCTCTGCCATTAATTGGTTTCAGGAGAATGTCATGTGCTTTAGAACAGATGATATTAATTTCTTCTATAAGCTTGGCCTCATCATTTGGGAGCAGCACGGAACGAAGGTGTCCTACTTGTACTTGGGAAGATGAGTTTAAACAGCCACAGGTCAAGGAAGGGTAATGAGGATGCTAGTGGAAGGATTGGCCAGCCTGTTTACAAGTAGCCTGCAAAAAAACCAAAAACTGAGAGGAGGTAGGATTGCTCTTCATATGTATACAGAATGAAAAAAAATATGAAAAAATAAACAAATCACTTAAGCCAGCAGGCAGGTTACTTCTCACCCCCTGTTTGGTGCTTCCCCATGGGCAAAGCCCAATGCCTTGAGCATTAACTAGTCTCAGTAAAACCCAAGGTCAAGTGTTGGAATTAACTTTCTACAGACCATGTGTTTTGGGGAGCTTACTTTAAGTGATTTATTTGAAAAGAAAGAACAAAGCTTTTGGAGGAGAAGTAGGAATTAAAGAGCAAATGTAATGCATAGGCAGCCCTGTCTTCCTTAAGGATTCACTGCCGCTCTTGGTGGTTGCGTGGACGTGCCAGACTTCTTCTGACACCTCTGAGTAGGTGCCAGTCTGTCAGATTATCTCAACTAAAATAAACCTTTCTCCCACTCCCTGCCTGCTATCAGCCCTTTGAGAGAGAATTACCTTTTAAAATGTACTCGTGTTCATTGGGCTTTTATTCTGCAGTTTTAAACTAGTTTTTAAATGAGCAGAGAGAAGGTGAAAAATGCTGGCCACTTTTAGTACTGTCATTTAATGATCTCACCCTTTGAGTCACTGTTTGTGGAGGGATGGCTTATCTTGGGCCATTCTCTCCTTTCCTTGCCTGTTTTTCACAAGAGTGTCTCCTATTGTGTTAAGCCAATAACCCTTTTTATATAGGTCAGCGTATAGTATTAATGAGCTTTTATACCCTGGTTATAAATGTCACACACGTTTTTTAGAGTAGGAGTGTGGAATAGAAAATACTGCCTGAATTTTTTTTCTTCTCTTTCCAAGAGTAGCTGTGTGAAACAGTTGATTTTCTGACAGGAAAAAAAAAATAATTGAAAATGCTTTGATTAATCAGAGCCTTTTAGCTTTTATCATTTAAAAAGCAATCCCAAAGACTAAACGTTGTGATGTTTGCCTTCAAAACACCTGCTTTAGGAAAAAATAATTAAAAAAAAAGGTTAATGTGAGACAGGTGAGTGAATTTTACAGGCAAACCTGCAAGTAAGAGTTGAAAGTTTTCAATTTGTCATGAGAAGCCTCAGTAAGTTCAGAAATGCTTGTCTGTAATGGACCTCTACTCACAGCACAGCAGCATGAGTTTTGCCACTGCCTCCGAAGGGAGAAGACTCAGTGGCCATAGAGACATAAACATGTCAGGCTTGGCTTACACCAAGAGTGGCCACTGTCCTTTACTAACGTGTCCACCTCTCTATGGCTGGCAGTTTGTAAGGACATTGTGCAGCATAGCCCAGAAAACAGTGGTGGGCAAGATAGACAAGGAACTCAGAGGGGAGGTGGTAGCAGCTCTCTGGGGCTTTCACTCCTGCTTTCTTGATTATCTGGATTGCAGAGCACTCCATTCAGAGGTTTAATTTCCTCCAGAGCCAACTGCTTCAGTGCTGTGTTTCTCCTGGTAAGTCGGGGAAGCCCTAGTGCTGTCACTTTCAGTTAGCTCGCAGCTACAGCTATCTTGGCAAACAAAAGGTTTGAATGTCTGCAGTTTTGCTTTAGTGAATGGTTCTATAACGCTGCAAACAAAGAAAAGGGGACGGTGAACATATTTGAAAGTAGTTTAATAAATTAGTATTGTAATTTTCTCGGTCTTTACTTTTGGATTTTGGCTACTTAGCAAAAAAATTGCTTGGAAGAGCTGAGCTATTAATTTTACCCTAAGAACAATGATGCCGTATAGAGAAAAATATACGAACATGTTTGTATCTTTATTTTTAAAGGACATTGACTGATGAGATTTATGTTAAAATGAAAAATTATTACTATATATTCCACTTTCAAAGAAAATGGAAAAGAGATGGATTTAGAACACTAAATTTTTTCTTTGCACTGTGGCTGTGCATAATACATGATTTTGAGAGTTCAGGATAAGTGTCATCTGAAGAGCTTTCTTGAATGGAAAAGTAAACACCACATTTTGTGATGTTAAACGGATGATCTGATATGTACTTGCATGGGTTTCAGTGTTTTATAGTCATTTTCTTACCAGGTTAGTACCTTTTACATTCCTCTGTCGTACTGTGCTGATTTCTTTTATTGCTGCTACAATGGAGCTAAGAATTAACTGTCATGTTGTAAGGAGTCTTTCAAGCTGATTATGAGAACTTTTACTGAAAAAATCATTACTGAAGAACATTACAGAAAAGCCTTAAAGTTTAGAAATATTTTTCTGGACACAGAATATTTCCAGGTTTTTAAAATCCAGTTGGAACATGAAAGTTGGTAACTACAGTTGGCAGGACTGTAGTTTTGTTGGTGTTTTGGTGTGGTGGGGTTTTTTTTTTTTGTTTTTTTTTTGGTTTTTTTTTGTTTGTTTGTTTTTTTGTTGTTGTTGTTGCTTTGCTTGTTTCATTCTTTTAATTTCTTTCTAGTTTCACTGTAATATAAATACCTGCAATTGCTATCACTGCCTTTCTCCATGTAGGGCATGTTTTATTTTATAGACGAGCACAACGGTTACTTCTGCAGAAGTGTCAGTTTCCAACAACAAACCCACCAGCACTTTGCAGTGTTCCAGGAACTTGCATCATCAGCATATAATCATGTATTACAGGTATTAATTAGTGAGTCATTCTTTTGCCATTAGAGAAATAGTCAAATCTGGGTTAGGCCCCAGGAGAATAAGAGTTTAAAGGTCTTGGATAACTTCCTAGTGTTTGTGTGTAAATTGGCTGCCTCCTTGTTGTGTTTCAATGCCTCAGGGAAATGCTGGTGAATTTTATTTTTTTTTTTAATATGCTCTTTGAGTCCTGTGCTGAGGCTGCTTCTCCATGGGCTCATGGGGCTGCTGTCATCTTTGCAGAGTCAGAGATGCTTCACGTTGGTGTGTGGTGGCTTGGGATTGGTGATGGGGCTGCTCTTGAGTTGTCTGTCCTGTACCTGAATGGGTGATGCACCATAAATGGTGCCATTTACTCATATTAGGTCAGAATGCTTTAAAACAACTTTGGTGCTGCTCTTAATTGTTGTGTTAGTAGACCCCCCAAAATAATAATAATAGTGATGATGATAATAATAAAAAAGTCTGTCTGTAGAAGTTGAGTTTTCTATCCTGGCAGTGTTGGAAAATCATTGGAGGAGCTGAGGATCACTTCTTTCCTTCCTGTTCTCTCTGCCATTGGGACTGTGGTCCTTTTAGTATAGCAATAACCTGCTAGCCAAATAGTAAATGGCACAGAGATATCTTCATGTATGTTTATTTGTGCTGGGTTTTGTTGGTTTTTTTTGTGAGGTGAAGCAAACATCAGTAATCCCTCATCTGATCACAAAGAATAAATTTGATGTTTCTTTTAGAATATACCATATCCTCTTTCTTTCTTGTTGTCAGGACATAAGTGACACTAATTTGCACTTGCACAGTTCTTCTATCTTGATTACTGAGAAGGCTGGATGATGTGAAGATTACTGATGACGTTTGGAAAGACCAAATGCTTGTCTTTAAAATGATCTATTTTTTTTTTTTCCTTGTCTCATAAGACATCATAGGCAGCTTCCTCCAAATGCAAAAGCCATAGAAATGATGATCCCTGGTTTGTTGGTCACAGTTCCCACTAATTCTGTTTATTTGCCCAGGAAGCATTGTGGCTGTCCACTGACCAGAGTTAGGACAGGGAACAGCACCTGCTGGAACTGCTGCTGAATAGGGGAAGAATTCTTTCTCCTCTTCATGTTGGCACTTGAGCAGGTTGTGAGATGTGAACAAATGCCTTGGCAGGTCTTCAGCACCCACTGACACCTGGTGTGGTTGTTTCCGTATCTTCAAGAATGCTGCTTCGTTCCAGGGAAAGCTCAAGCATATCCTAGATGGGTTCATTTGTTGATGTTGATGGACCTGAACCTACCTACATTTGAGATGTTTAAAACATTTTCCCATTTATTGTTTTTAAGCGCCAGTTTTTGGCAGTGGTGTAGACTTCTGTGAATGACTGAGAGAAACTATGCATTTTATTCAGAGGTTTACTTGCAAACTTCAGAAAGAGGTCAGTGACGTGGGGATATGATCTAATATCTTGCTAGAACTAGCGAGCAAAACAGAGTAAGAAATACTTTTAAGAGCTAAATTTACTTTGCTTCTCTTGAAAGTGCTTTGCCACTCTAATATTTGCATGAGCCAAATTGCTGCTGAAGTTTTGCATAATCTAAGACAGGCTTTTAATACTTCACTAGTATCCTTTCAACCTGAGAGGCTGAGAGAGTTGGGGCTCTTTAGCCTGGAGAAGAGGAGACTGAGGGGAGACCTCATTAATGTTTATAAATATGTTAAGGGTGAGTGTAGAGAGGATGGAGCCAGGCTTTTCTCAATGTCGTCCAATGACAGGACGAGAGGCAATGGGTGCAAGTTGGAGCACAAGAGGTTTAGGCTCAACACGAGAAAGAACTTTTTCTCAGTGAGGGTGCCAGAGCTCTGGAACAGGCTGCCCAGGGGGGTTGTGGAGTCTCCATCTCTGGAGACACTTAAGACCCGCCTGGATCTGTTCCTGAGTGACTTGGTCTAGGTGATCCTGCTCAGGCAGGGGGGTTGGACTAGATGATCTTCTAGGTCCCTTCCAGCCCCTAATTTCTGTGATTCTGTGATTCTGTGATTCTGTGATTTTAATTGATTTGGAGGGATTATACTGAAGGATAAAGTTAGTCTTTATTAGCAGGAGGAGAACAATATGCATTTATTTATTTATTTATTCATTTTTACATAAAGCAGCAGCAGTATCTAATGTGTCAGTGAGTGCTTTCAGTAGTATTAGGTATTCCATGGAGGAAAAATAAACTGCCTGTCAAAAATGTGCTGATTGTGGCAGCTTGCCCAGGGCTGAATTCATTGTCATAAAGCCTCCCGGCCTGGAACGAGGGGCTGCTCGTGCCATCCGTCTCCAGAGTTGTTTGGGCAGCGTGTAAAGTCAAAGCCAACAGCTGTCGGGTCACAAAGAGTGGAGAGCTGTGTCATGAAGGACCACTGAGCTACAGGGCTCCCGTCCTTTGGAGGTGGTGTCAGCCAGGCCCTGGCAACAGTGGCTGGAGCCTGGAGGAGCTGAAAGGGAGGGATTAGAAGAGCTTACATCCTTGGACTTTGTACCAGATCACGGGATTGAAATCACTTGATAGGTGCTTTTGGAGGATTTTGCAGCGTTGGTTGTTTTTGATTTCTTTTGGGGGGTTGTTTTGAAGTCTCTGGAGCTATATGCTGGGTCTCTTGCCCTCTAGTTTTGCAGCAAAATTAGTATTAGTTTCAAATGGACATGAAGACAAGGAAACCTATACTTAACATGTCAGCGGGGTGTTCCTTCTTGGGGGACAGAATATCACCTTCAAATCAGCTTTGAAGAGAGAGTCTTCCTTTTCCCTTCCCCTCCCTACCCAATGTGATGCCATTGCTTTGGGAACTAGATGCATTTCTTGCACGAGTAGCTCTGTAGGCCCTTTTGGCAATACAGCTGGATTCATGAAAGTTTAGGGTATCGGAGGGATCTACCTGCAGCATACTGTAGTGCGTGTTTATTTTCCCTAATTAGCTTCCTAGTGTAATGTCTCTCCTTCCTTTCCCTCTCCGATATCCAAAAAACTAAGCTGATGAGGCACTTCTTGTACTTTTAGTATTTAATGACTAAAATGATCTAAACATTAACAAAGTTTGTGATAACATGGGGGAAATGGGAAGGTCTTGATGAATGTTGCTGCACAAACTTCCATTTACTGCTATGCAGAATATGTTTTAAAAATATTGGAGGGACAAGGCCTTAATTAAAATGTGCTCATGATAGCTAGCACTGGGTAGGAATTCAAATAGACCAAACCTTTAAAACTTATTTTACAGTGAACACAGTACAACATCAAGACATCTGTGCTTGAAAGCTCTGTCTTTGTTGGTTTTGTTGTTTTGTGGGGTTTTTTTTTTTCATTTTGTTTTTGTAGGGGGAGTTATTTTTTTAAAAGCATACTGTAGGATAGTAATAGATTTCAGAGTTTAGGAGGAAATTGGTTGGACGAAACTAGTCCCAGGGTACTGTTTTGGTGTGTTTGGGTCCTCTTTAACGCCTCTGTCTGCATCCAAGTTCCTAAGGCAGCAGATAGAAACACTTGAGCACTCCCTGACGGAGATAAGCAATGATAAATAAAGGAGTTATTCTTACTTTCAGTATAGTAGAAATTCTACTTTGTGGTGGTGCGTGTCTCACCCAAAATTTCCTTTTTTATTTGGACTTCAGATATTGGTCAAAGAATGTAGCAGTGTTGAGAACAGTTTCGTTAGGAATATATGATTTTTTTTTTTGTACCCTTTAACATTTTTTATTTGTAAGCTCAGGTAATAGAAGAGATTTCCAGGGCAAATAATTTGTGATGTGTCAACCTTGGATTTAATTGCAAATGCTTTCAGGAGGGTTTAGCAGGATTCCACTATGTATCAACAAGTACAATTAGCAGCGGAGAGGTTTTCACATGCAAATTGGTCACGTTTACAGAACGAATTCTCAAAATGAGCTTTATTTACAAGAAAAAAAAAAAGGAAAATAAGAAGGATAGAAAAAAGAGCTTAGAGGTAGTTGTGGTCCTGCTAGTGCTCAGCCTTCCTGACCCTTCAGGGTATGGACAACGACTTCCCTGTAGTCAAAAGCGGCAGGATAGTAAGTGCAGAGGTCGGAGACAGCCGCAGCCGAGGTGTTTGTCCCACATCCCATTGCACTGCTGCCTTCCGTCCTTTATCTGAGCAAGTTGCAGGTCAGCAGTTTAGCTCCCTCGGTGGTACTCTCCCGTACCTGACTTTTACTTCATTTGGCTGCTAAGTGCCAAGTTTCATCAACCGAAATAACTTAAAAAATCTGGGAGTACTGTGGGGGTTTTCCTTAATGTTTATTTTGATATGCTGTATGTGATTTCCATATCGGGGAGAAGTTGAAAGGTTTTTAGTGCATGAAGTAGGTAACATGCCATGAAGGAGTTCTTAAGAGTAAAATAATTGCTTTCAAGACATCAGGCACAGAGGTTCTGCATTATCAGCTAATGCCCTAAAATTGTTTACTCGCTGGGTTAGCACTTTCCCTGTGTATGGCTTTCTATCTGTTAATGAGCTCATGTTTCTTACGGGCAGTAATGTATTCTGTCAGGCTTCATAAGTAAGCATCCTCAACGTCTCTTGTGAAGGTTATTGAAATCAGGTAAACAAATGGTTCTGTAGTTGTCCACCTTCTTGTGTTGGGCAAACTGTGTAGAAAACGAAAGAAGATTTCCTAGTCTTCTTACTGAAGGACTGTAGCACAAGCAACTTCTGTTTCTGATCGAAACAACTACAGCTGAAATGAGGGGTGAACATATAATAGATACAATCAGAAAGGGTGCAGGGTTTATACAGGCTCAGGATTTTCATGTACATCTGGAGTACAAGTTATAATGTGACTTCTTAAATCCTCTTCTTTGTCAAGAACATCAGCATTCCAGGATGGAAGGGCTTACCTTGGAAAAAAATAATAATTATGTACTTCATCACTGCATTAATGGAAAAACAACACTTAAAGAAGGCAAATTAACTCTACTTTGCACATACTGAGCCTAAAATGCTGTGTAAGGTAGGATGCTTTGTCTTACTCTTTAATTACACTTAGGCTTTATCTTACTCTGAGCTGCTAATGTGTGTTTAGTAATTTAGGAAGTGAATATAACAGGCTTGGAGTTGGACTAAGTCTTGGGTTTGATGTTGGCTGCTGTGTATTACCCAGCCTGAGAGATTTCTGCTTCTAGTCAGTATCCACATATGTAAATACAACTGCTTGTGTGCATCTCAAAATTAAAAGTCCCAAATTTTGAATAATATCTGAAAGAGATGAAAACTTACCTCATTGCCCTAGTGCAATTTTGTAATAAAAACACAGCTTCAAGGTTAAACCCTGAAAAGTATCACTGAGGAGAAATGGGACAAGAAGATTTGTGGGGAGCTCTCTTACCCTACCAGCACCTGCCTTAAATATCTGTTAATGTGGGATGTGTACTCACAAAAGTGAATTGTTTGAAATTTTTATCTACTGAAAATGGAAAGATTTGGAGTTAAATAACTTACGCTTCTTAATTAAACCCAAACCAAACAACCAAAAAACTCAAACCAAAGAACAAACCACCAAACAACTCCCCAAACTAGCAAAACCTTTCTCACATCCCCAGAAAATATCCTTTTTTTTTGTAATGCAGAAAACCTGTAGCCTAGTAGACATTTATCAGGGACCCCAACCACTTGAGGAAATCGGTGTGTTGTGTTGTTCCAATGTGTTTGGCATCTGAACAACTTTTAAAATTATTTTGCATAAATTAAAAAAGTTAGCTTATTCTTAGTATGTGCATAATTCCAGCATTTTGTAAATGATGTTCCCAGAGTTAAAGAACATCACATAGTTCTTCGATTTTGAACAATTAAACCTTCCACAGCTGTGTCTAGAGAGAGAGATATTCCTTAAGCTTGGCAAGGGGACAGGAGCATGTGCTAGCATTTGGCTAGGATGTCTTCTCTTTGGATTATTGCAGAGGCCTGCTCAGGACAAGAGTATCAGCCTGTATGAATATTATCAGCCAGCTTAAAAAGTGCAATATTTCATTAGTCCTAGTAACACACTTCTATTTCTGTAACTTCTTTGAATACTCTTGCTAAGCTTAGCAGATCCAGCTTCAGATTTAGCTCATGTAGTCAGTCAGTCTTGAGTGGTTCTATACCATGCCTCCACAATATTTTAACTGTAAGAATACCCACAGGTGCTCTGAAAAACAGTTGGAGTCAGGCAATCCATTTGTGTAGCCCTGGCCAGCAGCTTTCAGGTGTAGGACACTTCTGATATCCATAAACAATGGACATTTGCCCAGTGTCCAATATGTGCATTGCCTACCTTTGCCTTAGACTCCTAATAGTCCAGATGGTTCATTCTTTTGTTGTTGTTGAAGTGCCTTTTCGGTTCCTCTCTAGGGCAGGAATGTTCCTTAGCCATCATTTAAAGAATACCATTAAATGAGTATCTTGCTTGATCTCTTGTGCTGGTTAAACACAGGTGATGCTTGTTTTGTGCTAGCAGCTCTGTCACTGTTTTAGTGAGATCCTTGTGCTTTGTGTGTGTTTCATCTAGAATCATTTAATTTTTTTTTATGAGCAGGAAATGGTTTGATGACATTAATAAAATTGAATCAAGCATGCACGTTGACTAAAAGAAACAGCTTTTAAAGCAGTTGCATCTCCAGAACTTGATACTTGTGTCATTATTTTACCTTCAAAGTGTTTGAAAGGGCTCTAATTTCATTGCAAGTATGGGACTCATACTCCACCACCCCCAAAACGAAATAAATTTTGAGGGGGGGAGGAAGTGTAAATTTCTTATGTCTGAATTCAGTCAGTGGGATTTTTCTTTCTGGCTAAACTCTGAGCTAGTTTGGAAGTAGTAAATCCCCAGTTATGGAGTTTATGCTTTGTGAAAAAACAAACAAACAAAAACCTTCACTCGTGGCAAGTGCTGGCTTGTGGCTTGAAGCTGCTGTTGTTCTGGTATCAGTAAAGAAACAGTCAACTAAACAAATATCAGTCCCAGGTGATGATGAAACAATATAAGTATTTGGAAGCATGATGAAGGTGTTTTTGAAAGCAGAGGGTTATCTGTGCAAATTTTGGTTCCCTCCAAAACTATTACGAACAAATGTGGTTTGGATAAATCCAGGCAGAATGGGTCATCTGCCAGCTCACGTTTGACAATCTTATCCAACTTTAGCTGCAGCTGAATAGGCAAAGTTGCATCTCCTAACTTAGTAGAGAAGTCGATACATGTTGCTTTAGTGCATTATGTCATCAGTAAAGTATTTTAATAGCAATTAAGGCTTTATTTTACTCTTGCTTTATTGTATTGGCTGCTCTACATTCAATATGTACAGCATTGGCACAACATAGCTTGCATGCTAATGCATTAGCAGAAGAAATGGTAACTGTGTTCCAAGACCATAATACTTTGAACTTGGTACTCTTAAAGCCTGGAGGGGGGAAAAAAACAGCCCAAAAATATGTGGTGGCATTTCATGCTAGTTGTACAAAGCTAGGAAGTAACAGCTTATAAATAAATCAGAATTAATTTTGAAAGGTACCAAGATGAGACAAAATTAATATAGTTTCAAAGTAACAGAGCTTTGTGGGAGCCAACTTTCAGGTTAAAAAAAGATGTGTGAGCAATTCAGGATAGCAATATAAATAATATATATTTTTTAAGTATGATACTAAAGAATGCAAGATATACTTGGATTAGTATATTAATATGGAGGATGCCAATTAACTCTGCATGTAGGTTTAGGCAATGCTGAAAAAAAAGAAGTCCTTGCTCCACAACTAAATTTTGAACAGTATGCTGAAATAACATGGAATTAGAAAATTATTTGAGATAAATTTAATGTGGATTAATGGTATTTTGTTAAGTGTGTTGAGTAAACTGCTCAGGGTAGTAATCCGATTTGCCTACATATGTGACTGTCTAATAGAAGGGATTTGTGCTCACTGCTAGAGAGCGTTTCACGCTGCAGCTGCAGGTCTGTGGTAAGCAGAAGAGTCTTGAAGAGGAAAGTTTGACTTGGGAGTAGACCAGAAATTTGTATAAGCAGCCCAAAAAAAAAGCAGTTCAGTTTGAAATCAAGCTTTCATTTGCCCAATTAACATTATGCATGTTGCATAAAAGTTCCTGTAGAGCTTCTGGAAGATCTTGTGTGCATGAATGTGTCATCTTTTCCACTGACATCAGTTGTGGCTGGAGGAGACGAGCTCTACCTGCAGACCTGGCCTGGCTCTCTGCAGAGGACAGAATCACCTGTCTGGGTTTTCATGTTCTTTCTGGTAATGAACGATGAACAACTGGGCCAACTTGTTGATGAAGTTGCTTTGGATTTGCATATTGGCACCTCACACACAGCATGTAAACTTCACCTCAAAAGTCCTTGTACTTAAGATCCACATGCAATTATCTCCTCAGATGGCAATGCTTTTATAGTCTATATGGCCTTTGGATGGTATCCTCTGAGATGTGCAGTAGGTGGTATGGTACATACCATCATCAGAAGAGTACTCATCAAGTGTTATTTTACCCTTTCCACAACACTAATTGGAGTCAGCTAGGAGAGAGGTGGTCATGTGAAGATCTTGAAAATCCAGCAGAGCCTGATTTTGTCATTAGGAAGGTGATGGCAAAGAACTAGTAAGTGATTGCAGTGAGGCAGCTATTAATTGTATCTCTGATAGAAGTGATTCCTGTATGTTAACTTAGATGAGAACCAGGTCTGTCTTCTCCAGCTGTGTTGGTTTTCATTTCACGCTTACTGCTTGGAAGCCTTGTACTCAAGATCATAATGAGGCTTCACCTGCATAGTCTTGTCTAGGGTGTTAGCACATAGTTGCTTAGCATAACACAGCCCTTTCTCTCAGCATTGTGGACCCAACCAATGCTAATGGGATTTGTGCATGGTCGGGAGGGAAGCACAGTCCTGCCCCAGCTGGGTCTCCTCCCTCCCCTGCTCAAGAATTGCAGGAGGCATTTTTATTTGAAGGGGAGGTGGAAGAGACAGTACCATGGCCCAGGGGATCTGGAGAGCAACTTCCCTGGGCACATCTGCAAAATCAAGGTGAAAAGAGTTGCATGTTAATGGGAAGTTTTAGGTCTGCAGAATTAGATGGCAGTACTGTTTTCAGGCTGACTGCTGAAACCATCAGTCTCAACATTTGTTCTGTTTTTTCTTGTCATCTTCCATCTTTAACTACTCTTAGGAGAGTGGACAGGCCAAGTACTGCTAAGATTGTTACAATTGAATTGCATTTGGTAAATATACATTAATTCTTGAGTTATTGTCCAAAATATCAAGCATTTTTCATCTCATTTGCTGTTCCTGCTGGAAAAAAAAATAAAATCTTGGAGGGTTGTAGCTCCATGCCTTCCCGCCCCTTCATTGTTCACAGAAGTTGTGAAAACTTGTTTTCCAAGTAATTAATAATAAAGAAACCCTGCAAGTGGAATTCTGTCAAATTGAACAAAGAAAAAGGTGAAACTCATGACCTGAAAAGCATTAGCTTTTGAGTGGGTTGGTTTCCTGTCAGTACTCTGCAGAGGTGCAGTTACTTTGAGCTAATCTTTCAACTTTATTCATCAATAAGACCAGTATTGTTCATAGGTAAGTTACGTATTAAAAAGTGGGTATTTTATTATTTCCCCCCTCCCCCCTAGTAAAGTTTTTAAAAGCTTGATACATGTAGCGTTGGATCAAGGCACACACCAGACTGGCCAAAGGGTGTACAAAGCACTTTGGTTTTCAGTTGAAGAAACAAATGATTATGGCAACAAAGAGTGGCTTGGGGTTTAACATGATATAGCTGATAGTTCAGTAGGAAGGCAGAAACATGTTACCTTACAGATTTTTATCAAGCAGTTTCTGAAACTGTGGCAGTAATGGGCAGTATACTGAACACACACCTGTGTACTGGTTGAGAATGCCCTTTAAAATAGCTGCATTCCCCAATCATTTGCTTACCTTGGTAACTAAAGTTTTTGTGACCTTGCTTATATTTATGGTTTTGGGTTGTTTCGTTTTTTTTTGTCCTGTTCTCTTTTTCTTATGAAGCTGTACTTTCAGCCCTTTTTCTGTTCAAAGCAGTTTCTAAATGTTGTCCCTCCTGCCCCTGCCTCCCAAAATGCCTGTAACCATCCATGACTGTATTCTCTCTAATAAGCAGACTGCTGGCTTGAATTACCAGAACATATCCCTACCCTCTGGTTTGCAGGACCTAGCATGTGGGTTGTTAGGGTTGGGTTGTTTTAATTCATTATTAGGAAATTGATTATGCCTTCTTGCAGGGATCAATTTCTTTTTCATACATGTCAAAAGCTTCAGTCTCATACATCGTCATTGATTTGATTATTGTCTTTTAAATTGGATTTCACCATTGTTGGATATATCCAGACAGCTGATATTGCCCATTACTACACGCACTTCTGTTTATTGAATATTGTTGTGGTTTACAGACTTAATAGACCCAACATTGGAAGTTTTGTGAGGTTTGGGTGTTTGGTTTTTGTTCTTTTTTTTGCAACCACTTCTTGGTCTTCCTGGTTTGCCAGGTTCAACATGATTTTATTGATACCAAAGTGAAAAATGGCCTGTGCTTACACTTACAAGGATCTCAGATGAATGTTCTGACTGCTCAACACGGCAAGAAAATTCACTTTCACAGTCAACAAGTCATCTTACTCAGTAGAACACAAAAGTTAAATGGTCTGTAACTTCAATATTAGCAAGGAAAATACAGTACAAATTACTAAAAAATACTAAAATATAGAATTGTGGTCAGGTATCCCCACTACATTAATCGCAGCAGTAGCCTGAAATTTGAAACTTTTAATAAAAAGTTCTTAAATATAAATTATATGGCAAATGTACAGTACATTGCTTTGTCAGTCTTTCAATCCAGTGTTTTGCAGTAGAACAGCAACTGTTAAGTCAGTCTTTTCTCGTTTTCTTTAAAAAACAAAACAAAACCAAAATACCCAACAAAACCCAAACCAGTCTTTGATGTCCTTCAGTATCATGAGTGTGAATG
The DNA here is from genome assembly GCA_013401355.1 of Ceyx cyanopectus. NCBI lineage: Eukaryota > Metazoa > Chordata > Aves > Coraciiformes > Alcedinidae > Ceyx > Ceyx cyanopectus. Next base: position 86,895 of record VYZU01049279.1, read on the forward strand.
ATCTGAATCTGGAATACCACTGTCTCTGTAGCTCCTGTTACTACTGCTTTCACTGTGGCTGTTCTTGTATAGGTTCATGCCGTTAGGTGGGAAAATGGTGTGTATTACAAATTCCTCCTTGGATACTTGGTCATTAGTTATTGGTATCATCTGGAAAGAAGTCTCCCTGATTTCTAGGATGGAGTTATCCTTCTTGGTTCCTGCTTCGGCGTAGTCATCTTTTCTCCGACGTCCCTTGCTGTAGGTGCAGTTCCGGGAGAAGAGGGACCCGTTTCTGTGCACGTACCAGCAGACCAGGGCCAGCAGCGCTATGGCCACCAGCGCCACTGCGCCACCGATGATGGCGGCCAGGGGCAGGCTGGAGTTTTTGTAAGGTTCTTTTTCCTGCTCCCGATTGAGGGTCGTGGTGGGGTTGTACATCTTAAGAGGTGCCGTCTCGGTCTCGATGCATTCAGGTGTTTCGTCGGAGAGATAGATGTTGCTGGTTTCCATGGGAACCATGCATACACGGTACGGCGATTCTGGTTCCAGAGCTGTGAGCAGGTAGTCGTTTCTGTCGCCTGTAACTATCGTTTCAGTTATAGATCCAAAGGCAGGGCTGTGACCCATCTTGAGCCAGCTCAGTCTTAAAGCAGTCATTGGTAGTGCAACTTTCCAGGAGATGTGGATGGTTTCCGTGCTTACGGATTTCACAAATATGGTGATGATTTTGCGTACCGGGCTCGCTGTGGTTCTGTAGTTTTTATTTAGGTTGGGAGTCTTGATGTCTGGCTGTTTGGTCACGGAAACCGGCCAGCGTCCCTGGGCCGGGTATAGTGTGTTTGGTACCGCAGTAGTGATTTGGATGGTGCTTATCATGCCATCGTCCTTACAATCAAATAGCTCTGTGTTGAGGTCTTTGATAGCCATTCCACGTACTTTTTCTGGTGCCTGACACATCAGTCCACGCACATTAACTTTTAAAGGCAATGACTGTAACCAGTCGCGTACCCATTTCATTTTGCACCCGCAGTGCCAAGGGTTGTTGCGAAGAAAAAGTTGAGTTATGTTGTCCAGATCATCAAAGACACCCTGAGGTAAGTTGCTGATATTGTTATTGGACATATCGAGTCGATACAACTGTCTTAAGTAAGAGAAAGCGTTGGGTGGCACACGGTTGATGTGGTTTTCTTGAAGGTAAAGCTTCCTTAGGTTAGTTCCGGGTAAATTTACCGGTGCTGCTGTAAGCGAATTGCGGACCAATGACAGTTCTGTAAGATTGACTAGATTTGTGAAGACTTTGTCTCCTAATCCATGGTTATTTAGAAGATTTCCATCTAAAACAAGGCGTTTTAGATTTGTAAGGTCTTGAAGGGACAGCTCTGAAATTGTGGAAATACGATTATCATCCAAGCGTAGCTCTTCTATGGTTTTAGGCAGACCCCAGGGAATGGTGCTAAGGTGATTTCGAGAGAGGAAGAGAAGTCTGAGATAGATGTTGTCTCGGAAAGCTCCATCCTCAATGCTAACAGCAGAAACAGAATTATCATCCAAATGCAGTTCTTCCAGATAAGGAATTTGTGAAAGAGAATCATAAGTAATGGTCCTTATATTATTCTCCTGCAAATGCAGTTCCTTAACATACTTAGGGAGGTTAGTGGGGAATTCATCTAGGCTGTTGTGGTATAAATATATTCTTTCCACCCTAAGCAAGTTCTTCAGTTCTGAAGGAATCCCAGCATTATTTATTTGATTGTTCTGAAGGAAGAGGGTAGTAGCATCCTCTGGGATTCCTGTAGGAATAGACGTCAAATCGCGATCATTACAATATATGAAACCCACATCACAGCGACATACTGAAGGGCATGGTTTGGCACTAACAGAGTAAGGTGCCATGTCAAGTAACAGCCCTATTTTAGTCCAAACTAGGAAGATGCTCCAGGTTACACTAATCATGGTCAGGAATGATGAGATTTGTATACAGTTCTGCTCTTCAACAATCTAAAAAAACCAAACAAACAAAATTATCCAGATCATCAGTGAAGAAACTGCAGTGAAAATTCAACTTCAGCATTACAGAAGACATTTGAAACATGCGTATGAAACTTAACATTCAAGTTCATTTAACTTTCTTGGTCGTGCATCGAGAACTGTACTACTTCTCATACTAATTCACTTAAGTTAATCCATTATTCTGCATAGTAGCTGAAAATAATGTAATCAACTGTGTCTGATCTGTGAATTGTTTTGCTTAAGCAAGAAGGCATCTTAAGGATACCTTCACATTTCCCATGCAGAGACAGTCTTTGTTCACAGAAACCAGCTTGAGTACAGGGTTGAAGTCACACCAGAGTTCAAGTAAATCATTCTATATCTGAAAGATAACAAGTAATTCCTAAGCCAGCTAACTACCCAAGGAGCCCTTAAGGAAACTGGAAAACCCTTGCCAAACCAAAAACTCTAGTGACTGCTATTTTGGAGGTTCAAAGGAAGTCCTAATAGCAAAGCATAAAATATAGGCAAATGAACAAGGGTGAGCTAAAGACTTTTTTCCAAGGTTTTCAGAGTGCTCAATATCATGTTGTGTGTCTTGCAGATACTGCAGACTACTTTTATCTTGTTTTGAGCTGGAATGTTTAGAAAGGTGAATGTAACAATCAGTAGGTAGCAAACAACCTGACATAGCTGGTAGAGCTGGGGCTTTCTAGTTGACTGGATAGAATATTTCATGACATGGTTTAATTTCACATTTAAATTCTTGTTATTCTCAAAAATCTCTATACTAAGTAGATTAATAAGAGACTATTTAGAAGGTTTAACCACATTTTCCCATTTTATTAGTTCAGATTGTGCAAGGTAGGATAATATAAATTAACTCTTGAAACTGAAACTGTACTTTGCATTGGTAGTGTGTTTGTATATTGAACTCAGGTAATTAGCATTTTTATAGCTTTTAAGACAACATAATTCAATTACCATTGTAATTAGGGTTGTGAGAACTTCTGCAAGATGACCTATGCATTAAGCAGTGTCATGACCTTTTCTCTTGTGGGTTCATATATTAATTGAACTTTATTCTCTGAGGCACAAAAAGGAAAATAAATTAATATTGATCCTACCGTATTTAAAGGTATGAGTAAATTTTGTGCTTGAGGATATCCAGCAAAGGAGTGTCTTTCTCACGAATCACTCTTACAGTTTACTCCATGGAGCTTTTTTTTTCCCCTCAACGGTGTTTACTCAGATGGTCCTTCTCAGTGATGTGTGTTTCCTGGCTCCTGGCACGATACTCAGTGAGCATTCCAACCAAGATTTATCATGGTACATAAGCACACCAGGCTGGGGTGTAGAAAAGCTTCAGCTTCCCTCTATTTTTGTCCTCGTATAAAGTCTGTGAATGAAGAGCCTCTTTTGTTTGGTTTAATGCCTTTTGCAGGAATTACTTTCTTTGTAACTCTCAAACACTTATGTGCAGCGTAGTAGTTGGAGGTGGTAACTTCAGTACTGTGTGATGGAAACTATTCATTCTGCTGAGGCTTGAAGGATGGGTAGCCTCTTCAGGAGGTCAGGAACAGGGCTGCTTTTTCCTGCCCAGAATTATCCAAGTATAAACTTTGTACAGTAGCTACATCCTGATACATCCACGCCTCTTTGAGAGAACCATGTTCCAACTCTCACTTTTTAACACTTCCAAATTTGTATTGCAGGAAAGAATTCCTCCTGCACTGGAAGAACACAGGTTACTCTAGCGTAGAAATGTTAGGCAATTCAGATGGTTTTCTTCATTTAAAAAAAAAAAAAACCACAAAAATATTTTCTTCCTGGAAAACTCCCCTTTTGAAGCTTTCCTTGAACTCTTAATTTCCTGTGGAAGTAAAAACAGCAAAAAAAAAATAATTGGAATTAATAACAACCGGTGGACACTATTCAGAGTTGTGTTGCATCCCCTATATGAATAATGCTATGATTATAGTCTACATGACTAGAACACATCTTATTTTTCCCAAAATATTGCTATTTCAACAAAACACTGAGGTCTTGTAAGAAAACATTGTGCTGTTTAGTCTTAGGTTACTGCAGTTCTGCTGGAACTGTGTTTTCAGCAGAAAACATCCTGAATTGATACGACAGTTACAAAATATTTGTAAATGGTGTTTCCTATGCAATGACAAATGCCAGGGAGGTGAAAATGGTAGCTTGTTTTGTGTTCTTGGTAAACTAAGGTAGATGATGATCCTCTCGTTGACTTTTAAGTGTAAAGGGAATTAACAACCATTCAGTAGCTACTGGATGAAAGGAAAAACATTTTTTATAAAATACCAATCTTTTGCCTTTGCAATATTCAGAACTGGGGACTTCTTATGCACCTGTATAAACAACTCATTGACAACAGAGGTGTTTTTTGTCCGTAAAATGTGCTCCATTTGTGGTCTGAACTTCTAAAGGTATTTGTCACTTTCCACATTGGAATCACTGTTTAGATTAACAATTTCTGGTGGGGTTTTTTCTATTTAAAAAAAAAAAAAAGGAAAAAAAAAGTTGGCTGTTCTGTTTTATTTTCAAGAACTTTAATTTTCTGTGGTTATTTCCTGAGTGGTATTTTAAACTTGGGTTAGTCTGTGACACTATGGAAGAAAACATCCCATGAGATAGCAAGTATGTCTCAAATACAAGTGGTTAAACCTGAAATTAAAAAATCCATAATGTTTACTTGCTTTTGCCTTTCACGACTGGCTGTTGCCTGGAGAACTGAGCCCAGTCCTCAGAACTGAAATGCTAGCAAGAAACAGTGCTGAGTAATGCTTGTTTAGCTGCCTTCCCTTGAGCTTAACTAGAGTAGCTTCTGGCCCTTCATAACATATTAGGTCTAAGCAGAACAAGTCTCTGCTTTAAAACTACATTTTTAGCCATTTGAAGCAGGTCCATGCAGCAGAGCAGTGATATTCCTGTAACACTGGGAACTTGAACTGATACAAAATTAACTGACATAGATACAAATTATGATGCTCTTCTTCACAGAAACATGTTGGCTATTAAAAAAAACCAGACCCTTCCCCACTTAAGACTGTCTAGTGATGGAATGGTAAAGCCTCTTCTCCCCCAGTGCTGCTGCATGCTCACCTGAGCTTTATTTTTCCACCTTGTTTTCACCAGTTGTGTAATGAAAGTAGTAACTTAAAATGAGGCACCCCCTCTGTGTCATAAATATTTTAATGTATGCTTTATTTGAGGAAATATCTCAACCTATGTGGCCATATATAAGGGAGTATAAGGGAATGCATATTATTTGGAAACTTATGTAATTTGGGTAAATTATGCAATCATTATAAAATGAAATAAAAAACCCCTCTGTATTCTTGCAGTGGTCAGTCTTCTAGGTCTGTATTACTGAGGTGTTTGGGGAAAGAAGTCCAGGCTCTGTTAATGAAAATTTGAAAAAAACCACTTGCTTCATGGGTGTGGAAAAAAAATCTCTTAAGAACTAATGTGAAGTTGAGATAAAGTAGGAATACAGATTTCTGAATTAGGCCTTTGAAAGCTACAATAACTTAAGTAATAAAAAAAAATTCTTTAGAACTTTAACAGCTATTAAAAACGTATCTGTATTAAGCAAAACAGATCTTCTGAGTAATGATATATTTATACACATAAAGGAAAGTTCACTTGCTTTTACCTTTCTAGCATAAAACTGGTTTCCTCTTTGTTCCATTTGATAGGCATCTCTTCATTTATTGCTACTATTATAATAGCAGTAATGTGTAGAATTAAAATGAAAGCACTAAAGCTCATTAAGTTGTTAGAATTTTTTTTTATCCCTTCTCTCAAAATTATATGAAAACAAGGGAGAAAAATAAAAGCAGGTCTCTTTGGAGAAAATGACACTGTTTCAAAAATGTGGATTAAGACTATACCCCCCATTCTCTTTTCTAAACTTAGAATAGTTTTCTTCAGGTTTTGATTGTCTGATGTCTCACACTTCGCTTTTATATCTCAAGCCACAGCTGAAAACAAATGCTTTTGCATATCAAAGGCTCCAGTGATCTGTCTACAGAGAAGAAGGGAATCCTGCTGCCATGCTCTAACTTTCCCCTTCTTGAGCTGTCTCTAAATATTCCCTGACATCAAGTCATTATAGCTGATCCGGCAGGATGAAAAGAAAAATGACCCCCACTGCTGCAGACGCTGTGTCCAGGTTTCTGCAACACCAAATCGGGAGGCTTCATGGCCACATGGTTTTGAAAGAAGCCCTTACTTTTGAACAGAGCAGATTTTAGAAAGTATGTGTTAAAATTCATTTTTAAATGCAAAAAATGACTACGTTCTTTTGAGGGGGTGGTGGGCAACAAAAGTAACATTGGAGCAACTGAACAGCAGCTTTTCAGCTTATCTTCCTCCCAAGTGGAATGTTTTCATGAACTTTGCTGAACTGCATGGTTAAATTACTTTTTCTGGGACATTGTGTAAGCAACTGTATTGCTGCAGATAGTGGTAATGCAAGAGCCTCGCGCGTGTACTTATCACTGTGGTACAGCTAAGCAGGGGAATATTTTATTTTTAAAAGTTCAAAGTAATTTGCACTAGACAAGACAAATGTACTGAAGGATAACTTTGTATTTACTACAAGGTATGGAGTCCAGCTGCCCTCCCTGTCCTGCAGACAGTCAATGGCAAAAAAAATTTTAAAAAAAGAATTGTTTTGGTAATGTTGAAAAAGGGAGAGATTAAAAAAAAAACCAAACACCTACAAAAACCCCCACCACACAACAAAAACAAACAAAAAACCCAAAACAACCACCCCAGCAACAAACTCATGCCAAAGAGATGTTTTCTTTACAGACTGTGATTAAACGTGAATAAAACCAAGACCTGCCTTGCTCGAGGTCACACTGTGCTTATTGGAATTTCTAATCTACTTCCAAGTTCTCCAGCAGGAACTCTGGTAGTTTAGTAGCTTCTTTCTAACCATCAAAGTAAGAGGGGGAAGGGAAATCACTTGGTATTTTTAGGTTAGGAATGATAAGAGTATCATTTAAAGTTAACATTAGAATATACGTATTTGATAAACCTAACAATTTTGCTTAATCAGTGTACCTACATTCCAGAATTACCTCTGTATTTGTTTATAACCTGAAATGTGTCAGGAACAAGAAGATGTTTTTAATCCTCTTTTAAAATACTTGTGAAGTCTTATCTACTGCATATGCTGCCTCTTAAATAGCTTCACTGACCATTCTTTCAATTAAAAAAAACCAACTAGTTCCATGGTGCTAATCTACACTTAAAACAATGCCCATACTTTGTTTTCTTTAAGTGTATTACTCAGGGTTAGTTGATAGTGACAGCAAAATGCTTTCTAAGCACCCTGTCTAGAGGAGCTTTGCAATTTCCACGATCATCATATTTCAGGAAGGTGCCCCCGTCTTTTGTTTGGTGGTAGGCAAGCAGAAGGTCCTCTAGCTGTCTTTCCAAGAGGTGAAGAATGCAAAGGAGGAGTTTGTTAAAATTAGATTGAGCCCTTCAGTTAGGTTGCATTTCTGGGTTAAAACTGGGGGGGTTTCTTCTATTGGGGAAGGTTTTATTTACTCGTAGAAAATTTGCCCCCCTGCTTTGTGTAGTAGTTTTAACAGTGCTTTTGTTTTCCTACTTCTAACTCAAATGTCTTAAATAATAAAGCAAATTTTGATGTGATCTTCCCTCAAATACAAGCAAATCTGACTTGGAATTTGATTATGAGTAAAAACTTGACTCCATGCCTAAAAATCAGCCAGACCAGTATTTGCTGTAGAGGATGGAAATGAACTAAGAATTGTTCTCTTAAAACTTTTCCTGGTTTTGAAGATGCAGGGTTGAAAGGATTCCGCCTATTATGCCATTCCTACTTACTCTCTTGTTGTGACTACTCTGCTTTTGCTAAGGTTGCACGGTAAAAAAGCACTTTGTGGGGGAGTGTTTTGCAATGGCTTTTTGTTTGGTGTTTTAGTGCTCTTTGAGTTTAGCCAATTATGGCTTCTAGGTTTTCTTTTGAGAGCTGCTGCTGAGGTAACTTGCCCGTGCTTAAAATAAAAGAATAGAGAACAAATGCTGCCATTGTTTCAAGGTAAAAACTTTTTTTTTTTTTTTCTTCCTTTCCCTCTTGACAACTTTAGGTGGAATTATACCTGATAGGGAGGTCCTGGAACAAGACGTTAGGCATGTAAAAAATATTCCTCAAACACTGGATATAGTTGCAATACTTTTGTTTCTTTTTAGAACAGCAGTTTGATTATCTCATTACTACTAAATCTGCTGCTCAAAAAATAAGACTTAAAAAAAATGTGAGGTTGTAAGATTGCTTACATTTATGTTTAATAAGTGACTAAATATCACTCAGGGCAGGCATCTTGAAGAGTTCAGTAAATATATCTGCACAGACTCTATTCTTCCTTTCCTGACCTGCAAGAATTCAAGCAATCACATATTAATTCTTCAGTGCATTCCTGTGCTTTGAAGTGACTAAGGAAAAAAACTTGAGCAATAACTAGCCATTAGCATCCTTGCTTCCTGCTAGAAGGAGACAGAGATGATGGCCATCTACCAACTGAAGCCACTTCAAATAATTGCAATGCAAAGTTTGCAAACTCCAGCAATTGCTTTCATTAGTCACCATCGCCTTACATAATACCTTTCAACTTCTAGCTATTGGTTACAAAGGAAAAATGAGAAGAAAAAAAACCAAGACCACAACCAACCCACTCCTGAAACATGTCTTTATTTTGTTCTTGCTGTAAAATATATACACACTTTGTTTCTGCAGATTACAGCTTGCTCTGAGTTTACTACAGAGTTTTTTGCCCACTGGGGGGTGGTACACTCTACAAAAACCGTGCTTTTAAGAGCCACAAGTCAGATGTTTTTTGCTGCTGTCCAGTTTTCTCTGCTTTAATTACAACAAAGTCTCCTGTTGAGAACAACAGAGGCAGCCTCCGGAGGAGGGAATAAAAAAAAATAGAAATAAAATCACTCTTCCAGAGTTTACAGATTCTTACTTCACATGCTGATTGTATTAACTACGATATTTATCTGGTTGTTCCCCAATTTAAAAAAAAAAAAAAAAAAAGTATTAATGAAAAAAAATAATTAAAAAGAGCATTTTAAATCTACACCAGGGGTTGTCCTTGTTCCTGGTGTATATAGGAGGAGCACAGAAGGAAGGAAAAAATACAGCTTTTAGAAGTGATTAAATGTGGATGGAAAAATAGAAAAGCTTGATAGCAGCATGAATAGAAGGATTAGAATAACCTCAGTATATTTTAAGATAATTGGCTTTCTCTAAATCCAGGTATACTTTTGTATATGAAATATTTGAAAACCTATCTTAACACAGGGCTGCATTGTATAGCTTTGGTATAAATTAAAGAAACTTGAGGGTGGGTTTTGGGTTTTTCTTTTGAGGGAGGGAGGAAGGAAAGGGCATTGAAACCTCTTTAAGTATGACCTAATGTGTGGCATATATTGACAAGGAAAACACATACTGATCGTTCTGGTTTATAGCAAATAATTCTTTTCTTTGTACACTTGAGTAGACAAATGGATTTTTCACTCCAATTCAAAGAAATGTTCATTAAGACGCCATATCCCCAGGCAGTAGATGGTGAGCATAATTGATGCTTCTATCTTTTTGGGCAGTATATTTTAGGCAAGGAAATTGGGGTCAGGATAATGAATTGGGTTTTTAAAGCCTGTACATTTACAGCCTCTTCTTTCTATACTTGTTCTTCTGCATCGAGGATTTACAGGGAAACGTAAAACATTAATATTTTTTTCCAAGTGGCAATAAGAAAATGCATTCAGCTGACATGCTTTTTGACAGCAATACGATTTAATTGGGAAGTAATTCTGCATTTCAGTGTAAATCTGGTGACCAAAATCCTCGGCCGCACTCTGGTTAAGTGACCAGAATTGATCCCTTGAAGAAGGGCAGCGACTTGCCTTCAGTTCAAATTAGTAACCCACGGCTAAGAGCACTCCACGAATTACTTAATTACATGTACTCGTCGTCGGGTTTGCAACACTCCTCGCAACTTTGGCTGCACCAGGGTTGTGCGTTTCAAACCCCTTTGCGGCCAGAGAGATTAGAATTTAGACTACCTCAAAGGGAAGAACTGAGCCAGAAAGGCAATTTTCTGTGCAAGATGAGAGCTTTGAGTCGTCAAGGGGTTGATCTTGAAAACTAAGCAGCACCTCAACCAAAAAAAAAAACCAAACCGGCAAACCCAACCAAAAAGCCCTCTCGGCAAAGCTGTGCCTGGCTCCTGCGAGCTCTGGCAGATGCTGGGAAGCAGGAGTGCTGCGTTGAGCGGCAGGGAGCTGGGAAAGGCAGGGATGGATACTCGGTCTTCGCCTTATCAACTAAAGTTGTAGCTCTTAATTGTGTTCGAGGAAATTGTTAAAAGATTCTGGCACATCCAGCAGAGGCGAAGCGGTTGTCGGGGTGCGAGTGCCGAAGTGATCAGGTGTGCAAGGGAGTAAGGGGGTGAAATATTTATTTGCGAGGCATCTGAATCTATTTGCTGGGCTTGAGCAAACAATCACTTAATAGACAGAAAACAGCAGAAAAGTTGATTAAAACTAGGCAAGGGCCTTTGGAACGCCAAAAGGGTCATCAGCCAGTGATTCTTCCCAAAGAAAGTGGGGCGTTTTTGAGGAAATGGGGGCCTGTTGCATTCTTTCTTAACGTACGTGCAACCATTTTGTTCCCCATCTCCTCGTCCGCAGACTTTGTGCGTGAGGAGCAGCAGCGCGGGGAGGGGGCACAAACGCTCTCGCTTTTTTCTTCTTTTTTTTTTTTTTTTAATATATGCAGCAAGGAGGAGGGAGGGGGAAGTTTACAAACCAGGGGAGCAATGCGGTGTATCAAGGCAGGAAAATTCCCCACTACCCCGCGCCCCCTTCCAAACGAGGGGCTGGGGTCGCAGCACCCCTGGGGCGTGGGGAGGCGGCATCTCTCTGCGGCTCCCTCCGGGCTTCCCTGCGCCCCCGCGGAAGGTGCTTGTGCGCTCTTTCTGCCCGTGCAACGCCGGCACCGCTCTGCCAGTTAGGGGAGCAGCCACTTTGCACCTCAGATCTACGGCGGGGGAGTAGGTGGGCAAAGGCCGGCTGCGGCCGCCGCTGTGCTCGCGGGGGGTGCCCGCCCTGCTCCGCGCTCCTCCGCGCCCTGCCGCGCAGCCGGAGAGGCGCTCGCAGCCGCAGCGCCCTGCCCGCACCTCGGGGCTGGCGGTGTCCAAACTTCCCGCCGCATCCTTCTCCTCTAGCTCCGCATCCAGCGTATACCCCGACCCGCGCAACTCCCGCGGAGAAAGAAAACGCATAATCCCGCGCTTACCTTCGGGGCGCGGAAAGCGGCGATCCGGGCTCCAGCGCGGCCGTCGCGGTAAATTCCAGCCGTCGTTGCGGGCGGGGAGCGGAGCGATGCGCCGGGCGCTGCGCTGGCGCGGGGCAGCCGTGGAGCTGGGTGCGCGCCCTCAAGTCGCGGCGGCAGCAGCAGCGAGATGCGGGGGCGGGGCCGGACGTCACCAGGGGGCGGGACGGGGCCGGGCCCGGGGCGCGGTGCTGGCCGCTAGGGGGAGCAGCAGGCGGCGCATTGGCCTGGCCGGCACGGGGGGAGGGGCGGCGGCGGCAGCGGCGCCTCAGCCCGGGGGAGAGCGAAGGGCCGGGGCGGGGGGTGGTCTGCGCCGCGCGGGCCTTCCTCAGGCTTTTTTGTTATTTCCACCTTTTTTTTCTCGGTGGAACAGCGGTGCTGCCGCTGGCGGTGCTGGGAGGGAGCTTTCGCCCTTTCGTCTCTTCAGAGCTGGGAGTTAAACCCCGATTTTCAGCCGCTGGGTGGAGGGAAGTTTGCATTGACTACCACCTTCCCCTTGGTGTTGGCCCAAAGATCAGGGCTGGTCCCAAGCTACGCGAATACTTTTAAGAGAAGAACATTGCCAAACTGGTGACGCTGTCCTTGTTCTCTGTAAGCGAACGACCGTGAGCACCATCGCTTATCTGCTATTGTCCTCCAAGAGCGAAGGCCTTGCCTTAGCACCTTGCTTGAGGCCTTACTGGCCACAGCGGCAGCTTCAGCAGGTTTAAGGGTTTTCGCAAGGTATTAGCATTCAATGCCCTTTCAAATCAGTAAGTGGATAAGAGTTGCCTGGTTTTTGTGCTCCACCCAGGACGGCGCTTGCTTGGAGATACCTTATCACGCTTGGCGAGACTGAGATAGAGAGCAAGTGAGGCCCGACCAGTCTGTAGGCTTCAGGGATCTTTCAATGGAATACAAACTTTCTGCTTCTCTAACAAACCCCAGTATTTATGGTGGTCACAACCTAGGAAAAATACCTCGCCCCGATGCTTTTCATAAAGCTTGTTTCCTTTTGTTCATAATTAACTCACCCAAGCATTGTTGGATTTAGCATATGCGGACGTTTCCACTGTTGTGTTTATTTAAATTTTCCATCAAACCACAGATTTCTCTCAAAACCAACAGCCAGTGCCTTCCTGAGTATCCTCTTCATTAGCGGTGAGCAAGTGGTCTTGGCCGTGTCCTACAGCGCTTCAAGGAGGTGCATTTGCCAGAGCTAGGAGCTGATGTCCGGTAGAAGGTACACTGCTCAAAACTCTCTGCTGGTCTCAGTTGTCCTGTAGTTGCACTTTTTGCTAGTATCAGAAGATGGCAAGGCCAAGCTCCATTAAATTTAATGAGCATGATTTCTTTAAGGCCTGTGGAACCTGTCAGTTGCACTTCCCATATAAAGTTTGAATCCTTAAATTCCTTTTATTTACTTTTGACAAAACCAAACGCAAACTAGGAAGTGTCAAACCTCATCATTGCTCAAGAGAAACTTTAATAGATTTTTGAACCCTTCTTGAGGGCTTTGGTATTTAGACATTAGAAGTGTTAATATGTGCTGCATTTTTTCAACTAATTAAAAAAAATCTAAATTGGTTTTCCTTGTAAATGTGGAAAAAAGATTTTTTTCCCTATATCACTTCAATTCTAATCTTTCCCTAAGGAGAAAGATTTTACCTCATTAGTGTTTATAAATAAATAAAGGGTGAGTGCCAGGAGGATGGAGCCAGGCTCTTCTCGGTGATGCCTGATGACAGGACAAGGGGGAATGGGTGGAAGCTGAGGCATAGGAAGTTTCAAGTAACATGAGGAGGAATTTTTTCATGGTGAGGGTGACAGACACTGGAACAGGCTGCCTAGGGGCATTGTGAAGTCTTCCCCTCTGGAAATATTCAAAACCCATCTGGATCTGTTCCTGTATGATCTGGTCTATTGTGCTTCTGGTCTGTTGTGCAGGTGATTCTGCTCTGGCAGGGGGGTTGGACTAGATGATCTTTTGAGGTCCCTTCCAGCCTCTGACACTCTGTGATGCTGTGAGAGTAAAAACTAATAATAAATTGACTTCAAGTTGGGGTACAGTTGTCTGTATTGATAGTCCTGGCAGAGTGAGCTGTGCCCTAACCAGTTCAGTATATACAGCTGTACTGCATATTCATCTTAGTATATATAACTGTAATGTATATATATGACATATATACATAAGCCCGTGTCCATATGTGTGTGCATATTCTGTACAAACATAGATATGCCTGGCATTGGAGCATGGCTGTGTCTCGTCATGTGGGACAGGACAGTGGGCTGTGGTAATGCAGCAGGCATCCTGAGATACTGTCAATCTCCTGGAGAGATTTTTAATCTGAAATTTTGTTAAGATGACATTAGTATTTTTTGTAAAGCATTGTGTATGTGGTATTTCTCATGCCTTAGTTGTATTAGTTAACAGATTCCACCACTGTGTTGCTGTGCTGCGTTGCTAAGCCTTAACATACATCTGTAGGATATTCATAAAAGATGTATATGATATGCATTTGGTTATCTTTCAGTTTTATTCCAAGACTGGCCCAGTGCTTGTGGCACCAGTTAGAAATTACAGTAAATATTGCTGGAGAATTCCAAAGGGTATGTGAGAAATAATTAGATTTTACCAGGTCACAGCTGCTCTAGAGTACTGAAAGGTCTTTAATATGCTGTTGCAAGCAGATTTTTGACTGCATTCTTTTATGTAAACTCTGTAAATATACTTCTTGAGAACATGGGTTGCCTTTAAAATACTCTCTACAAAAAACCCATTGTACATGGACAGCTTGATTGTGTTGTTCATCTTCTTCTTAAAAGATATAAATTCAAGGCCTCTTGAATTCCAGGAAAATGGAAGAACTCTGTAAATACTGATAGAGTCACTCATAGGTGGGGAATAAAAACATGAATATGTAACACAGATGTATCAAATTCTAGTAATATATTGAAATATTTTAATTACACTTCTAAGGTAAAATAGTCTCTCACCTGTGTTTTGTTTATAAAATTAATTAACGTTGGTGACATGGAGATTGAAGTTCTTGTCAGACCTATAGGGAAATTACTTTTTGAAGCCATGACAAACTTGTTAATATTTAATGGGCTGAGAGAGTTTAAAAGGTGGTAGGTGGGAAATGCAGAGCACTTACATCATGTCATGTGTTTCACAAAAATTTAGTGCTGGTCTAGAACACACACATGTAAGGTGCCATTAGGTCACTGTGATAATGATTATGTTAATTTTGTTGTTTGTTTGTCTGCATGGTATGGTGTTTATGTTGGGGTGGGTTTTTTTTGGTTGTTGTCTCTTTTTTTTGTTTGGTTGTTTTTTTCTGAGCACTGCTTTTTTCTGGGAACTCCCTCAGCCAGAGGTTGACCTGAATGACTCTCGCTATGACTTGACAGACATTTTGGATCTACTTTGTCCTGCTGTATATCACGTTCCAGTCCTAAACATTTCTGGGCAGGACGTTTATAAAACGTTAAGGAACCAAACACATTGACCGGGAAATGAAATGGAATCTGAGATCACTCATCCTCAGAGCAGAGGAGAGCTCGCTGTCTTCAAGCACCGAAACTGAAGCGTTGCTTCTTTGAGCTTCCAAGGACAGATTTCTTTTAGATAAATCTGAGAGTAATAGTTTGATATTCAATGAAATACCCTGAGATGAACGTTAGTGGTTTTTAGCTTTAGGCTTTTATCAGGTTGTATTGATTTTTCAAAGCAGGCTGTCCCAAATCCAAGCTAGACATTGGCTGATTTGTAGAGACATTTCAGAGAAGAAAGCACTGTAATATATGAACTTTTGTACAATACATGTCCTAGAAGGTTTTCTGATATTGACTAAGTACATTGTCTCAGCAAATGCGTATTGCGGCTTGTATTAGAGTTTAATCTTTAAATGATCTGAACCCTTTCAAAATTAGAATCCAATTTTTGATACATTCCTTCAAAAATAAACACCTGTCAAATTCAGCTTTCAGCATTGTGTATGTACATAGAGTACCTTGTCAAACTGGTGCAGTAGCTGTGTATCAAATGCAATGAAAATGAGAATGGAATCGTGCAAAACAGCCCGCAGGAGAGCTAAAAAGGCATGAAGAGTTTAAAGCTAAATACTTGTTTAAAATTAGATGGGCTCTAGAGTGCTGCTTCTCGTTTTATTCCTGACAGAGGAATGTTTGAGAGGTAATAGTTGTAATTGTGATTATTCTTTTGTGTGTCTGTAAGGTCCAGGAGATTAACCCACCGCACCTGTGTTTTCTGCTTTTCTTCTCCATGCTCTTTCCCCCTTCTTTCCAACTCCCAAACAGCCCCAGGGAAAAGCCCAGTCAACTCAGAACCACCACTGATGCAACCACATCTCTATTTTCCCTAGGGCAAATAAACAGTTTTGCTTATGAGATCATGTGCTATTGATAGCAAATTAAGTAACTTAATGGGGTACTTGAATTTGCAAAGCCTGTGAGTAAAGTATTTGGTTTGGTTGGGTTTTTTTTTCACTGAACATAGAGGAGTGGATAAAGAAATCTGACTGTGTAAAGTTCACACCAAGAAAGTTTGCTCCTAACGCTTAAGGCCAATTGCATTTTGTATTTAGAAGGTAATTCCACATATTTGTTAGATGTTGAACCATAAAGCCACCACAACATTTTATTATTATTTTTTTTTAGGAGAAATAGCAAACTCCTCCATAGCTATGAAGAATATTGAGTTTTTGCTCGCAGCCTTGCCAAAGTATGTGATGCTGTCAGAACAGAATAGACTTCCCCTATGCTTGATGTGGCTTTGAAAATGTGTTAAAAGAAGGAAAAATAGTGTTCCCCTGAAACCTGAACTGAGATTCTTAGTAATGTCTAGGATGGATGAAGAAGAATCCTGTAAAGGACAAAACTGCTGTTCTTCCCCAAGGGTATTTCTTCTTTGCAAATTCATGTCTTTACGCATGCAGCCTATACTGAGCCGAACAAAGCAGGTGCATTTTTACTCCTGCCTCTATATAAAGGTTCCAAGCAGTAGAGAAATACTTCTACAATTAAAAAATCTTCTGAAATGGCAGGAAAAAAAAAAAAGACTGTGCAGTTTTGGTCTTGAACTCTTTGTCTTGAAGCTCTAATTGTTGTTTATGGGACAGCTGCCCTAAGCTGGCCTTCCAGAAGAGAGAGATCTGCTTGGCAGTGGTGATTTGTGGCTTTCTAAGAAGGGGCTTGGGACGGATGACTCCTTTCAGTCCACATTCTTGTTTTGCCTGTTAGTGTTTTGAACTCTTTGCTGCTCCTGCTGTTGACTATTTAGATACTAAGCAGACATTTGTTTGGTGAAAATTCATGTTTCTTGTTATACTCCTGTATGCAGTTTTCATAAATCTTCATAGCTATACATGAAAACCTTGAAAGTTGCAGTTTTTCTTGGAAGGGAATTTTTAGGCCATGAAAATGGTTCGTGTCCTGGTCCCTTCTCTTTATTTTGTTTTCCTGCTAGCCCCAAGAAGTTTTGCCGCCTCTTCATTCTCACTGTTGTCACCCTCTATCAGGATTCCTTCACACACCCTGACTCTTACCCACCTCCTCTCCTCCTCCTGCAGTGCCCAAGAGCTGTTCTTCTGAACGTCAAACCCACACAGGAGCATTTACATTCCAGCTCTTTGTGCATTGATCTTCTGCCATGAGAAGCTGCTTCTGCTGAACATTCTTCTCTCCCTCACTGTCCGTCTCCTCTGGCTCCCTTCTACACGTTAAAGAACTCACTTTTTAATTGCCTTCTCCTATTGGTTCCAAACTAGATGAGCAGATTCACAGAGGTCTAATCTTGTAAAATTGCAGTGGCCAAGTTCTGTGCAGGTCTGTAATGTATTAGTTACCTCATTTGAATATTTAGCATTCTGTGTAAACTTAAAGCAACTGTGTGGATATAGGGCTGCTGAAGGATTTAGGTGGTGATCTGTTATCTCAAAAAATATCTGAAAGCCCCCTGCTTTGCCTGCAAATCAAATCCAAGCATTAGCATTTGATTTTGGCCAAATGCACCACCCTTGTTGTTGTGGTGTTTGTGTCTAGCCTGTGTTAACATCTAGCAATAAGCCGGAGTCTGGGCAGTTGCTGATTTGCTTGTGTAATACCTGGTTTTGTAATTATGAAAGGCTATGTACCAGTGTTGAATATATGAATAACTCAAAAGTGTTTATTGTCAGGAAGGACTAAGTTTACATGGTCTAAATAGATTTTTTAGTTGTAAGTTGGGGTGATTCAGAAATGGCTTTGCACGACAGCAGTTCATGCCGCTGGCAGAACGTTATGATAGGATGATTAAAAAAGAGTTAACAGGAATTTTGAAAATTCCCTGTCCATGAGGAATGCACTTACATTTGATGAGAATCTGACTCAGAGAGAGGATATATGCAGAAACTTTATCTCACTTGAGAAGACAAGCTGCTCTTGTACAATATTCAACTCCACCAGCACCATCTGTGTGAAGCGGTGTGGAAGCTGGCTTGTCTTCAGCAGTTGCTGGCTGCATGTACTGTGGAGAGCTCCTTGAAGCTAAACAACAAAAAAAAGTACCTTTAAGGCGTATGTGTATTCTTTCACATTTGCTTTTCCTAGGTATACATTATTAGTGATGATTAGTTATTTTTGGGGGGTTTTTTTGGTGTGTTTTGTTTGTTTGTTTGTTTTAACCAGTGAAATTTTGTCTACAATTTACCTCAAACCTAAAGATCTCATTTCTAAGCTTTAGCATGTTTGGCAGTTTTCTACTGTTTCCTTCAAGTCTCAGAAGCACATTCACATTGGAGAGTTTCCTGGGTATTCCTAGAGTGATCCCTCTTTGGTTTTCACCCATGTCCCTGTTGTAACACTTGGAGAGAATGACTAGGAACAGTGCTGAGTGGAGAGAAGCTCTCCTCTATCAGGTGCTTGCTTCTAAGCAGGTGAGTGAGGAGAAGGCCTGAGACCTGGGAATTCCTTTGAACAGGGGATAGGCAGGTGTCATTTAGGTGGAATGCCTTGCTGCTACTGAGGGTGAGACTCCTTGAAGTGGTAAGAGACTGATGTTTCATGGGAAATGGGATCTGAAAGTCATTTCAAGCTTAGTATCTGGTGTAGACTTTACATATTTTTCTCTTTCTTAATCCATCTTCAACCTCTTTCCCCAAACTTTTTGTTCTTTGGCCTTTTGTGAACACAGGCTAATTGCTGATGCCAATCTCATGTTTGGAAAACAAGGGGGAAATGTTTGGAATCCTGAAGAGAAGTAACCCATAAAAACCAATAGAAGACCTTCAGCTCTGTGATTTAGGAAAACAAAGGCAGTTTGGCTGAGCTCAGAATGGATGTGGCTGTGCATGATGTGCAGCAAGTAAGAGAAGTGTCGTGTCTGAGAAGGTAACAACAGTGGCTTTGTTACTGAAGAACAGTCTTTCTGACTCTAGATGGTTCAGGTAAGTGGGAGCTTGCAGAAGGCAGGATAGAAATGTTGAGGTATGGTGACTATGTAGTAGATGAACACTTTCATCCATCAAGGTCTTGTATTTTCTTTGAGTTCTTTCTTTTTCCTCTCACCTTAAAAGTAAAAAAAACAAAGTCCTACCTTTAACGTATATGATTGAGCATGTTTTTGTCTTCCCTGAGTGGTCTATGCTGTAGTAGTTTTGTATCAAGTGCATTGGTGGGGATAAAGATTTTCAGAGATCCTTCACAGTTACTCTCCCACCTGCTTCTCTACCCTAAAGCCCACAACTCTCCACTGAAAGCCTGTGACATCAATGACAGAGGAGTCATCTTCATTCCCTTTGGAGAAGGTCAAAGGCAGGCCTATGTCTGCCAACCCATCAGGTAAAGCAAAAAGCCTGTAGTACAGTCATTAAGGTAAAAGTGATGCAATGGAGTAGAGAGGTGGGTGACACATGCTCTTAGGTGTTTTTGGCTTTTTATTTCTTTGCATGGTGGTCTACACAGGTTGTAAAAACAGTATATAAATCAATTTTTAATTTTCAGGGATTATGACAAAGCTTGCAGGTGAAAAACTCAGATTTGCACGTTGCCATGACAGCAAAAACTACTTGGTGGTGTGAAAGGGCTAGCTAGACCTAAGATCTGAATCAAATGTCGTATGTCCGTTGTCCCAATTAAAGCCTTAATTTATCTGTTTCAAGATACACTAACATGTTTGAGAAATATTTAATTTCCATTTATTGACAAATTAAAAAAAATATCTTCATTTGAATGAGAGAGACAGACCAAGTCCCCTAACTACAACTGGAGGAGTTCTTGACCTTAACATTGATTCTTGAAAATCATGCATTTCTAAAACCATTGGTGGTGCTTGAACTAGTGAATTATTTGTCATTATTCACCTGATACATATTTCAGTATGTCTCTTGCGAGATTAAAAACCATGCAAGATGCTTGTTAGAATAGCAACATAGTTTTATACATAAAACTTAAAACATTTTTCAAATAAAATGACCATGGTATCCCCTGAGATACAGTCTGATTTTTGGAATAATGCTTGAAACATTTGCTTTTGTAGTTTTAAAGCACTGAAACCAGAAGTTTGCCTTGCAAATGCCAGCAGATGCAACACCCAAACTCCAAGAGAAGCTCAGGAAGAGCTGTTAACAGCTGCACTGGGAAATTACCTTCATATTTAAATATGAACATGTCTAAAAATAACCCCAATGAGAAATGAAAAGTTGTATTTGTTTTTAGCTTGCCTAGCATTTATCTTCATTTCTATTTTATGTTATTGTTCGTGGATATAGCAAAGCCTATTTCATTTCTTCTTGATCATTTTTCCCAGGGGCTGCAGAGGGGCTCCGATTGCCATTGTAAATTCTTCAGCACACAAGTCATGATTACAGTGGATTGTTCAACCACAAGTGTTTCAGGCCTGTGCCGAGTCAGCTCTGGACTCTGTGCACACACTGGAGCCTAAAAGCACAGAACAGAAGCGATTCAGGTTATTGAGTCCAGTCCCCCAATACTCCAGGCAAGAGCATCTCAAGATGGGTTTTAACAGCGCAGCTGGGCTGTTATGGGGGCTGGCTGCTACCACAGAGGGCAGCCCCGGCTCTGCTTTTGCATCAGCACTTATGTTTGGCCAAGTCTTGCGTTAGCTCAGCTGCCAGAAAATCAGACTTCCTCCCAAAATAAAATATGTTCTGCTGGTGCTGCTTTTCCATCCAGCTTGTGATGGAGCCAGATAAGTGCTGGTGCCTGCGCCACTGCAAAAAGGGTGTGGGACAGTCCCGTTCCACTGCAGTTTGCTGGCTGGGTCGGGTGTGCTGTGCTGTGCAACTGATGTTTGCTTTTGTGGTTGGCTTTAACCAGATTTCAGGTATGCTTTTCAGAAAGATGAAAAGTCAGGTTTTAAGCCTTGTTAGGGAATCTATTTATTATCCCCAGATTTAGTGGAAACTGTCTGTGTGTGTGGAACAGTTTCAAGCAGAATACATCAGCTGGAAGAGCAGATGATCCAGCTCTGAATGACAGCCAGTGACAGTGCACGTCACAAATTGCTGCTGGCTCCTTTTCACTTATTTGTTTATTTACTTCACCATTCTGTGCTGCATGCAAAACAACTGCAAAGCCCTGCTGCCTGTTCATTAGCTGTGGTCTCCCACCCACCAGCTCTGTTCAAAACTGATTTCAGCACTGCATCTGTGAACTTTTGCCTTAGAGCTCTCGTAGAAACTTGAGGTCTCTGTATACGTGCAAGTTTGGCATCCGTGTCTATCAGCTTCCTTATGGTTTATGTGGCCCATCATATTGCTACAAAAATAGTTATCTCCTTTGCTTTTGAATTTCTGAAACTAAAAAATACTGGGTTCTTTCTGTAACCTGTAAGACAACATCTGTATTTTTGTAAGTGTAATACCATAACATGCTGGGGCTGCTGCTGTGGAATTACTTGTTGTTTTCCCGATGGTCTTAAGGATTTTAATATGTTGGCAAAATGCCTCACTGAGGGGATAATGTTATTGGTGTGGAAACTGGCACTTCCATCAAACTGTGTGGCATCTATTCATTTTGTCATGACTAGCAACCATTTACTCTCTTTCTTGGTTCTTCCATTACTTACGATTTCCAGTAGAAACAGTTGTGGGTTACCATTGATGAAATGTGCAGCATTTATTGTGATAGTCACCTGAGCTGTGGGGCTGCTGCTCAGTACAATAGCCAACTATGAACTCCACCCAGCTTTTCATCCAAAGGTGGTTTGGATTACTTTTCCCTCTTACAGATGAAGAGAAGTTATTAATATTGACCATGAGTTGCTTTTGGAGTGACTGCTGGAAAAACATCACTGTAACCATGTAAAGCTGGGAAAGCTATAGAGGAATGCAGGGAACTGGCAGTGTGTCCTTCACTGTGAGGTCCTAGTCTGTAGAAGACTCTGTACCAGAGAAGTATATTTATATAAATTGGGCCAGAGGGCCAGGAGGATATGGAATGGTTTAGCATTCTCATTTCAGCTAGCAAGTGTGGTGCTATGTTGTGTTTGCAGCAAAAAGCAGAGGTAGATGAGAATGAAGGCAGCAGTGGAAGCCAAACCATAAGTCATTTACAAGGATAATGATGAGGCATTGCTTTAACAGGCACTGACCTGTTGCTGGCCTGCAAAGGATTGTACCTTCCCTCTTTGAAGCTATACAAGTTTAATAGTTTTTACCTGAAACCTTTTGGATTTGGTTGAATATCCTCATAATACTATAGGTAGATTTACATGTATATATTTTTCAAATTTCATCTCGTGGCAGAAATATGTTGCCTGAATTACAGGCATCTTTTTGAAATTGCAAATTAAGGATCCTTTAAAGTTTTTGGATTTGCAGATGAAGCTGTAAGTCTTTTCAGGATTGCTTCAAAAGTGGGTGTTGTAAATTTTGCAGGCATTAGTGTGCTGTTTAGAAAACAGATGCTGTTTGATATCCTCAAATCATCTGACTTCTTCTGGGTGAAGTGGGAGAACGCTGCAGACAAAGAGGACTTCTAATATCTGTGCTGTCGATTTCTGTGTCCCATTGCTTGCCAGCTCCCCCAAGCCTTCTGGATGGCTTAGTCATCCACATAGTTTGTGGTTGTGTCTACTTTAATGTAGGAACTTGAGGCCAGTGTTTTGGATCTGTAATATGAAATGGAGTTAATAGAACATGTCTTTTAAAATTTTCAGATAATTACTTTGTAATGGTATATTGCAGTGGTCTGCAGCACAGAAAGAAATTGATTAGGAGTACAGGAGTAAATAATCTGCTAGAAAAAGGGAAAAGCCCCTCGTCATTTAGAAGAATAAAGGAAATACTTTATAACCGAGTGTGACTGCTTTTCTCCCCGTCTGTGCTCTGTACACACACACGTGCATGTACATATTTTCCTTACATTCCAAATGTTTCTGATCAGAGCAGCTAGTTTCAGGCAAAAATGTTGTTAGGAAAAAATGAACCCTGGAAATGGCAGCTATTGAAAGATTAGAAGTGACTGAAAACAAAATCTTGTAAAAGAATTTCTAATGTAATTGTAACATAATTTGTTGCTGCTCTTGCTCTGGTACGGCATGATTAAGTACTGAATTTGAATCAGCTTTTAAAAGAAAATGCTTAGTTTCATTCCACAGCACAATTGGCAACTAAATAAAAGTTCAGACTGGATTTTTTTTTTTCTCCCCAGCCCTCTTTTCAGAGAGAAAGAAAAATGTACATAGAGCCTTTTGTATTTTGCAGAGAGGAAGTGTATCACAATAGGCCGTTGGAGGAAAGCAATTCCGATAATCAGTTTTCTGTACTACTTATTACGACTGGTCAGGACTGGGATTTAATTAAATTTTGGGGATAAAGGACAATAGTGTGTGCTAAGGATGGCGAGTCAGCTTAAACTTAGAATTTCCTGGCTTTTATCCATTTCTGTGCCAACTCAGTGGTACTTAAATGTATGACTTCAGATGGGATTCACTTGTATAGAAAGTAATAACTGTTGGGATTTTAGGAGTTGTTCAAAGAGTCTCTTTTGACTTCCAGGGTAGGTATTTGTTCACATGTGGGTAAGAGGAGTGAGGCACCTGGTAATGCCTCCCTTCTGTGCCAAGCTTCAGCAGTGTGTGTCTGCACAGTAAGTTGGCAGCTTTGTTAGCTTGTCATTATTTTTAAAATAAACTTTGAAAAATGGTGGTTTCGAATAGATAGTTTATTAAGAGCCAATGCTTTTTTACTCTTAAATGTTGTGTGTCAGGTTCAGAGAGGATGAAAGTAACCTGGTGTGCCATTATGACATTTAACGTGACCTTCTGTGTAATGGAGCCCAAATAACTTCTCAACATTATTTTTTTGCTATCAGAGCTGTCACAGACATGACTTCAAAAAGCAGCTGATCTTCCAAGGTGAAATGAAGAATTTACTGCATGTTTTAAATATTAACTGTTGCATGATTGCCCTCCAAAGTGCCCTCGCTATTAAGATCTGTTCTCTCTAGTTTGTGATTTGTCTGGCTTCAGAGGCTTTGGACATTCTCTGCAAGGATGAGTAATCTACTGGGTAGGAGTTCTCACACATTCTGGGATTTATTGGCTGCAGGTAAATAATTCTTAACTTGCTGTGGGGTATGTATATTGATTACATTCCTCCACTTGCCCACATTGAAGTAGATTTTCTAGGGTTTAATTCCTTCTTGTAGAGCTTTTCTAGTGGTTTTCTAGCGCCACAGTTTTTCCCCATGGTAGGTACAGCTGCAGCAGTGAGAGCTTCAGATAGTGCTCCTACCAACAGGCCTTTTGAACTGATAGCAGTCCCCACTTTTGCATAATTTTGGCCATACTTTTATGTCAGGCTGTAAGTCCACAGACCTTTTTAAATCATTTTTGTAGAATTCTGTTTCTCAGACCCTGCTAAAGTAATAAAAACTGAAAAGCAGAATGGGCTGATTTACAGGCAGCATGTAGTTTTACTTTTGTATTCTTAATAAACAGAAGAATATCTTAGAATCTGGTACAATTGAATAAAAAGTACTAATTTTGGAGAACCCCAAACACTATATTGTTATATATTTAATTTACTGGCTGTGAAAGAGGACACTACTACTACACAGTATCTGACCTGTATCCTACACAGTGTGGGTTGGGATACCTAAAATTTGAAAAGCTTTTAGCCTTAAAAAATACGATTGTAAATTAACTGGTTTTAATCTAGAATTAATTTCCTTGACTAAATTGTAAACCACTTGAAAATGGAGGCACTTATTAATTTTGCTGACACACCCTTAAAGTGAACATTGCTAGCTTCACGGTACACAATTACATAAACAAAGTTAATAAGCCTAATTATTAAGACTGTAAATATTTGGATTGGTATTTGTCATAACTTTTTGTTAGGGCAAGTTCCTCTGCTGTATTTATTCAAAGTCTAAGGCATATGCTGCTTTTACACAGATGTTCAGACTTGGTATATTCAAGCTGCTTATTCCCACTTATTATTGTGAATCATTTGAAAAAGAAGGATGGAAAACACTGACAATTTTACCAAATGCAATCCCAGAAACACATTAATAAATACTTTCTGCATGCCCCTAAAAGCTTGAATTAGCAATAAACGTGATGTGAGAATATGAAATTGATACCTGCTACCCGTTTTTTTCCGTGTTTTTGCTGTAAATGGTACAGAGAAGTCTATTGAGTAATTTTTCTCAATGATGGGTTATATATTGCTTTTACAGAGACCAATTTTCTACTTTCGACAACAAAAGCTCTAGTATTTTTTTTTTTAAAATTCTAATAGATGAAAAATTATTTCGGCCAGTCTTGCTTATCGTATAGCAATAAAGCTTTAGGGCAATTGACCTGCTGACCTTAATTCCCAGGAAACTGTCACATTTCTTCTTTATTCCTTTGTTCAGCCTAACAATGCGACCCAAAATACTACCAAGCTTTAAAGTTTCTCAGCATTGTAAGGTCAAGCTTTGGTCACCATAGTTACAGTTCAGCTCCGCAGGTCAGAGGGCAAATAGATTAATGATGTCAGACACATCTTTAAATGGTTCTTACACCGCTTCGCCGTGCGGTAAGCAGCTGAGCATATTTGATATGACAAAGGCCTTCTTAAGTCTTGCTAATAGGAGGATCTCTGGAGACACATGATGGAAAGGTCCTTTCCGCTGCGCACCAGTGTTCCATGTGGAGCGGCGGCGGGCACTGGCGGCGGCTCTTTCGGTGCACGCTGTCAGAGGAATATTGCAGAGTGGATAAACAGCTCTGCTCCGTTCTTTCTGGGCATCCAATTCCTTTGTTCCGGATTCAGTCCAGTGGTTAAAGCCCCAGAGAAGATGTAAAATAGTAAGCTGGAGGAATATATTAGCATTCCTGATGAAAGACCTGCTCTCCCCTTCACAGCGGTGAGGCGCAAGCCAAGAGTGATGTGGTTTGTGTGCCTGCTTTCTCTTAGTTAGTAATAAAAGCCCTCCTCCATACATGTAATAGTTGCACATATATTAAAAACATATCTTAAGTTCTTCCTCTAGACAATGAGACTTTTTAAATTAAAAAAGGAAATACAGCTCACTTGATGAATTATCTGTGTTCCTCGTGGAATAGGCCTTGGTGGTTTGGGCTAATGTAGCACATTTATATCCAAATTCAGTGGGACTAAGCAGCTGTGTGATTATTTATATTTACAAGCAAGAAGCTTTTTCCTTTATAAGCCCTCAGTACACACACATCTGCACTATTGCACTTTTTTGCGGGGAACGATGCATGCTGCACAAGAACAAGAAGCTGTGGATGACCTTATGTTATCACTATGCTAGTTTAAAAAAGAAAACACAGATCAAAAAAACCCCAAAACTCAGCTTCCATGTACACTGTGTCTGAGTATCTTCAGCAAGCCCCCTGATTCTTAAACATCATCTGTGTGAACCACAGATTTATTCTTGGAATGGAAATCCAGCTAATGGTGTAAGTCACCAAAATGAATGAAGGCAAGAAAAGTTTATCGTGAAATTTGCAAGCAAAATCAATATTTTTTCATTACATATATATTCTACCCTTCATAAAAATGCATTATCAATTAATCATTAGGCTAGTTGACAGCAGGAAAGTAGGAACTGTTGATATAAAACTAATTTAGTTGAAGAGTGGGGTTAGAGCCTCTCAACTGAGTTTGCTGATACTGGTGGATGGAAGAGCAGCATTGGTCCTGGGAAGACCCTCGAATACCTGGGGCTGTTTCACAGCCTTTTCTGGCAGTAGGAAGAACCATG
Source organism: Ceyx cyanopectus (assembly GCA_013401355.1). Lineage (NCBI taxonomy): Eukaryota > Metazoa > Chordata > Aves > Coraciiformes > Alcedinidae > Ceyx > Ceyx cyanopectus. The sequence continues at coordinate 113,500 of VYZU01049279.1, forward strand.
TAGTATTTCCTTTTCAATTCACTGGAATTTATTGTAGCAGAAGAATTGGAAACCTGATGATCAGCAAAATAAATACTGATCTGTCAGGCCATATCCTATTGTATCATTTAAAGGGAAAAACAAATATTTATGTTCTTTACAGTGAGACTCATTAATACGAGGCAGGCAGAATTGTTTTCAATGTTGACCTCTTAATGCAAAGTTACTCTCTTACAAGGTGAAGAAAGAGCAGCTGCTGCAAACTCTCGCACTTGTTCCCTTACAGTTCTGTGCCCTGTTCAATGCTTTATCGATAGAACAGCTCAACTAAGCTCTTCCTCAATGTGGCAAGTGCTGAGCTCATGGCACTTGTGTCCCCTGGGAGTTGTCAAATACTGTTGCTGGAGTGTGATTTGGCTGTGGTCATTTGATAATCAGTAATGACAGTATTCTTTATGGTCATTATTTTGAATCAAATTTAAGTGATTGACAGAACCCAATAATTAAGAAAGAAAAAAACCTAACCCTAAACTTTAAGCAGTAGCCAGCTACCGGAACACGCTTGCGATGCAGGGAAATGCTTTTGGATATGGATTGATTTAGACATTGAAAATGAAACCTAAGATCTCTTGATTCTTAGAGCCTTCCTGTATGTGCTGCACTAGATAGCCTACCAGTATTGTTAGCAACCTACCGGTATTGTTAGGAATAATATTTTTATTCCATAACAGTGGAAAAGAAAAAGGTAAGACTTGGTTTCCATGTCCCAGTGATGAAATGTGGTAAAGGGATCTGCATCTCCTTCACTGATGAAGAGTGATTCTCTGCTGGAGGCAGACTGCTGGGATATAATAAAGGAATTGTAAACCTGATGGAACAAATAAGTGGAAAAAAATGTAGTGCGGTGATCTCTGGCTACAAATCTGTGCGCTGTATCCTTCCAAGGTAACCACAAAATCCAAGGAAATTTGCTAATTTAGTCATTTGTTAGATTAAGTCACCTATTCTGACACATGCTTGTAGCCCCACGCTCTGAAGCATTGCTTGCCTTCACTGAACTCCCAGATCCTTTGCTGGCTTGGGTGCAGTCACTGCATGTAAACTGGCAATGAGCACCTTTGCTCCTTTCTTTTGCAGCTATTTTTATGATAGCTTCCCAAAGCCCCTGTTCTTCTTGTGCTCTCCAACTCTGCCCCGTCGCTATCCCCCACGACCATGTTTCATTTACAGTGAAACTCAAGGTGCTGTGACTGGCCCATGTCATCCTCTATCTGAAAATCATTCTTCTTCCTTATGGTCTCAGGGACAGCCCGTGCTAGTCACTTCAAAGGTCTGGTTTCTTTCAGGGAAATAGCTGATAGGGACAGAAATTTCCACAGTTCTTTCCTGATGTTAGTAGAGGAGCTCTCATTTATGTGAGATACAGTTCTTCTCGTTCTAAGTTTTACAATTCTTGAAGTCACTTGTGTCCAGAATATTATTAGAATATGTATCCATTTTCTTAATAAACAGCTTGGATAAGAGGGGGGGCTCAACATGAAGATTCAGAGAGAGAATAGTTTAAAAATTACTGAATATTGTAATTATTACTTTGGCGTATTTGGTTCTATATTAATCTTACTGTGCAAAATGGAACTGTTCAAGCACAACTCACAGGGAATTTTAGTCTGCTTCTGAAGAACAATTTTAATGTGTTGTAATTAAGTAACTTCTGATATCTCTGTTTTATCAAGTACTGTGATTTTTCTCTTTCTTTGCCACAGCGAAGCCAATTATCCCTATTTCTTGGGTAACCAGCTACCACTATCCTCATCACTGCATAAAAATAAACCCATTGAACCAAAGTTTTCATGATTTGTGAGTCTCAAAAAATTTATTGGAGAAGATTGAAAAAGGATGACTTTTCTTTGCAACGTAAAGCATATTGTAATTGCCCTGGATTTTGAAATTAGAACAAAAACAGAATTTTCACAGTGATTTTTGAAAAAAAAAAGGAAGCTTTTGCCATTGCATGTGAAGCACAACTAGTGATCATGTACAACAACTTTTAAGCTATTTACCCATGTAAGATAAATGTGAATTAAATCATGGGGGATGCTTGGATCCAAATACACTGACATGCTGCTTTGTTAATCTGAAGTTTGAAAAACCCCGGAACGTCGTGTCCGATCTGCTTGTCTGCCATTACAGTGGTGTCTGGCAGAGTGAATGTAATTTGTGTACAAAAATGAAACAAATGCTTAAGGGTAGAAAGTGCTGCAGCTTTTTTAATATAAACACAAGCATAGTACAGGCTTTTTTTTTCTGTATTAAATCCCATCATTTACTGGCCACCACTATTTAGGTAATGTTTCATTTGAATTCTATTCATGGCTAACATGCTTATTTTCGTAAAGCATCTGAGATTTCTGTTTGGTCAAGGATTCTTTTGAAATGCCCAGGAATACTACTTGCAGCTGCATAAATGGTTTGGTGCTATAATTATGATGCTATTTCTCAAAGGCATACAAGGGGAGAAATAAAAGGGGGCTTCCCCTAATCCTGCTTACATCAAAGGAGAGTTTAAAAAAAAAAAAGAGTATAAAATAATAGTAGAAGATATAAAGTCGAGCATTAGCAAGGAGGTGTGGTAGGTATGTTTCTTTGCAGATGTTTTGGGTAGAAACTAAATAGTGTGACATACCTGGTATTAAAAAAACCCCAATATTTAAAAAGTTGCTTTAGAAGCAGACTAGCAAAGAGGGAGCCATTTTTTCCCTTGATAGAACTGAAGATAGTATAATCATCTTATGAGAGGGCTTGAAAATCAAAATACATAACAAAGTTCAATTTAGTTGTACATGTGTATCCTTTCAGCTGGTGGATGAAATTATTCTGATTGTTCCTCATCAGATTTTAGTCCTCCTGTTCTGTGCTGTTTATATTAACTTCCATTAACCTACATGTTTTGAGTGAAAGTTTAAAATGGGCTATGAAAATTGCTTTCATCACTTCTCAATTTTAAAATAAGCATCAACACTGGATTACTCTGTTCCTATAATAGATTAGTTTTAATCCACAGTAACATAACCCAGAATGACTTCATGCTTTTTAAAGGGAAGTTTAAAAATTTTATTACTTATTTTGGGCAGTGATTTTAATGCATTTGCAACATATGAAGAGACAGTTGTGTTTAGTGAATGCTAGAACTTAGATATTTAGGAGGTTTTGCTTTTGCAGTTGAAATGTCTTGTTGCAATTTCATGTAATGCATTTACTATAGTAAATCTATACATTGAGTAGCCTGAACTTGCTGCTTCTATGTACAGGTTGGTTTTGAGTTTGAGTACTTTTTCCATTCTTTTAAAATCATTAGTGATGAATAGTCTAAGGATCCAAGGGTGTATGTGTATATATACACATATGTATATATATATATATATATATATATATATATATATATACATACATATATTTTAAGCATTGTTTTTTGCTGAATAATTCATGTGAAAACTGCTCATAAAGCTTGGCTAGTAATGTACCTTTGAAAGGTATTACCATCAATATCTGACATGACTTTGATTTCCACTAATGATATGTAACAAGGAAGACTGCTTAATCTGTCAGTGACTATAAATCACTGTATTTGGGTGGTCAAGGAGACCACTGTATTTGGTAGGTTGGGAATGTAAATCCCTAATCCATCACTGGTAAACTGGATTTTGAAGTGCTGCTTTCTATGTTCTATTGTAGGTCTTTGTTTATAACATATTTGATGGGTTTGGAGCTTGTAAGAGGTGAAACTGAGCAGAAAAGCATTTATTTAATGCTAAAATCCCAGCATGTAATGCTCATTTGAATGAGAACTAAAATGTAGAGCAGCGAAAGGTGAATAAACTATAAATGAGCTATGAACTACTAACCAGCTGTTACATTCCATTTGAGAAGCAAAACAAATTCAGGCAAAGGAAAAAAACGGAAGGGGAGCAGAAAAGGATTTTTGAAGCAAAACACAAATAAACAAGTAGTGCCAAGAATGAAGCAGGAGGGCAGCCCAGGCACAGGCGCAGGCACGGATGGAGCTATTAATTGCTCCGTAAGGCTTTGCCCTTACACAACGTGTGTGCACACACAGACACGGGGTGCTCAAACATGACACGTTTTATCCTCCATTCCCAGCTGAAGAGGCAGGGATGCTTTACCCTGTGCTGTGGAGAGACTCAGTGTGGAGCCGAGATGGGAATTTAATTCCATCGACTTTTAGCGAGAAGGAAGCATAGGCAATTAGAAAGTGCTGAGGAGCCTGTCAATACAGCTATAGAAGGATTTGCTGGGTGGAAAAATTATTCTGTGTAGTAAGTGACATGTTTGGGTGACAAAGTATCACCCGCTCTGTAGGATATTAGTTCTTGCAATTATTGTAGTTGGTCTTACAACCGCATCCTAGGCTGATCCTGCTGGAGCAAAGCAAAGGGAACGAAGGGGATTAGGATTTGAGGTTTTATGAACAGTGAAGAAAATAGCTGTAATTTTTTTATCTAGTAAAAAGTGTCTTTAGTTTCCAACTAAATAGAACAGCTTTTGTGAAGGAAAAACCAAGAAGCCAGAGGGTAATGGAGCTGAGAGCAGTAAGTGGAATGAGCTTGAAAAAACAAAGCATTCTGGAAAAAAAAATACTTTTTGAGATTGCTACAGAAGTTTTTCACAAAGAATGTAGGAAAGTCTAAATGAATCCAAGCCTTTTGTACGTGTCGCATGAAATAAGCATCCTGGAAAATAAATTACTCTTAAATACTGTTTGACACTCTGCAATGTATTGAAAACTGGTTAAAGAATCACAAGCAGACTAGCTCAAAACAATGCAGTCAGTCGATGAATCAATTGCGCATTTGTATTTCATGGAGATATATCAGCATATATGTTGTTTCATTGCATCAGACTGAAATGATGGATGATAAGTAAACTTGTTTACTTTGAAGATAATACTTAGTTTGAAGAGTTGAAAAAAAGCCATTGTATAAAATGAGTTTAAGGAAAGAATTAGGAAATTATTTTCCTTTGTGGAAAGTGTTCTCTGCATCCAGGGGGAAAAACTGGCCAGTAAATAAATTAAAAAAATAGGGCAGCAAGTGGTTATGGTGAAAAGGGTGTTCAGTAAACAGTAAAAATGATGGGAATAGCTTCACAGCTTGGTTGTACTATGGACAGTTAAAAGTTGTTTTGTTTTTTTCCCCTGGCTGTAAATAAAAAAGCCAGATACTCATTTTGCAAACCTATCAGTCACTTGCCATGCTGAGATGGGCTACTGAGCAGCAGGCAGAAGTTGGCCTCCCTAACCAGCCCACACCTCTGTAGCATCCTAATCTCGGACTTTAAACACCAGGAAATTCAACCATAGCCCCAAGACATGCTGTACCATCTTGTTTCAGCCTTGTCTCTCCTCAGAGGAAGATGGTATGAAAGTTGTATACAAATGGAAACTTGGTAACCAAAGCCCTTTTGGAAAAATAGCTCCAGCTCTTGACTCCAGTCAAGACCTGAAGTTCTTGTGTCAAGAACTAAAAGTAAGCTAATGTGAGCTTTTCTTTAGAAGTAGGAGAGTGAAGGATGTTAAATGCAGATAAAGTATTGAGCAGGACTTAAAAGGCAAAACAACAATTTAGTATCTTAATTGGATCCTATAAAAGCATTTCCTTTTATCATTCTTTTACAGTTTCTAAGACATTCTAGAGAAATCATTTAATTTCTACTTTTACTTTGAAATGAACTAAGGCATAGTGATAGATTTTCTGGTTTATGACTTGCGTTACTGCTTCACTGTATTAAAATCCAAAGTTCTTTAACCATCACAGATCTGTTGGTAATGGAATTTAAGAATTGGCTCTCTAAACGAAGAAAAAGATATTTTCTCCCCTATTCTTTAGTGAAAGAATGTTTCAGATTTTTAGATTCCCTTCTTTTGGTATGAGGATGTTTAGCAAATCTGTGGAAGTGCAAATTGTGAGGCTTTATAAACAAATGCAAAACCTGAACATGAATTAATTGTTTCTCACACCTTCCTGACTAGAAGTGAAATTATTTGCATATCTCAAAGAACCAAAAATTAATAGGCCAGATTTCCTTGGTTTAATAAAATGAAAGTGATTAAAAAAAACCCCAAAAGTCTGATCTCTGCATATCTCCTATAATAAACAATAAAGATAATACTGTTTGTAAGAAGCTTTTAAAAATGGAATTATTTTTTTCCCCCCTCTCTTCTGAAGCTGCAATGGGAGGGGCTTTCTGTGAGGTCCTTGAGGTCCCAGGTCCCTCAGAATGTTTGACTCCAGTCTTTCCACCGTGGGCAAAGCTCACGGACTGCTCCTGTTTTCAGCTTGATCTTGATAATTGTGATGTGGACTTGTAACAGAGCTAAGACAGCAGTTTTATGTAGATGTTTGGCTGACTTTTTCTGCCTGCTTAAAGAGAAACAAATCTTCTTCCTGATTTTGATGACAAGGTGCAGTGTATATCATTTCAGTAGTAGTTCCCAACATTAATTACTACTGTGTGACAGTTTGTGAAATGAAGCCATGATTTGCTTGTTTTTCATGGATTTTCAGATTAGAGTGGATCACCATTCACTGCTGATTATTGCTTTACAGAGCAGAATTTAGGAAGGAGCAATTCAAAGACAGGGCTTCTTGTGACAGCAAGATCTGAGTGTCAAATACGTCATATTTGAGGGAGGTTGATGAAGTGTCCTGGAGGAGCTTATTTCTGCCTGTGATGAGCTCCATAGTTGATTGAATAGGTGACTTGGTTCTTGACAGCTGTCAGTCTTGATGTTTGCTTCCCAACCTCTGTTTTGCTTCAGTGCTCTTCATCTTTGATTTTCTTTATTTTTTCACTTCGCCTCTTGTTATTTAATTTCTGGTCTCTGTGTTGACTGTTCCTTTTACATGGCAAACCTTTCATCAGTTTCCTGGAGTCCCTTCCATGTACAAAGGTGTAAGTAGGCTACTGTTTTTAAATTCTGATTTTGAAAAAGCCTTACAACAGATTCTTCAGGAAAGATGATATAAATGTGAAAAAGAAGTCTGAAGATGAATAATGAAGTTCCCTTTGTCCAGAATGGCTAACATAATATAGGGAGAGATATATATATAAAAGATACCTCAGTTGGGAAATGGAGGTCTGAAAATCAAGATGAAATTGTCAGAATGAATATGTATGTCTCTGTCCAAACAATTTTTATAATGTACTTTGACTGGCACATAAACTGAATTTTGCTGAATTCTTCTTAAGAAAAAAAACCCAACAAAACAAAACCAAGAGAGTTGTCTCTGAAAGTTTCACAAAGATGTAGCCTGAATTAAATATTTTTATACATACAAATCACAGAACTTGCTCTGCTGCTTATAAATAAAGTATTGTTTTTGTTGTATCCAGTTGTGAATTATGAATAGGAATGCCTAAAAAGTGAAAAGCTACAACAATTTCCAGACCATTGACTGAAATTAGAGATGTTTAATACTTTATTTCTTTTAGACTGACTCTCAAAGTACTGTAGTAGATGAATCTTGCTGTTTTTGAAGAGCATTAAAATTACATGCATTATGCTGTTTGTTGAACTGTCACATGCATCGTTTGTATAAATAACACTACTTAAATATTTAATACATTTTAAAACAGAAATAAATTTAGTCCAGCGATAGAACATTGAAGCCTAGTGGCCTCAAGTTCATTCCCAGATATGCTGTGGTTTTATGACCTATTGCATGCAGTCAATGTTTATTTCCCTGGCTCGGGAATGTGTAAATAGGTATGGAATTTAAATACCTAAAGGGGACTACTATTAAATGAATAGCATGCTGGTAATTACATGTATACATATATGTATACATATAATAATGGTAATTTGTATGATAATACTTCACTCAGTGTCCCAGATGAAATTTGAATGTTATCAAAAGGGAAACTAGGCTTAAAGCCTTCACATCTGTCCAATTATTTGTAATAATTTAAAGATAAAAGACTGCCCTTTCTATTGCTGCACACCACAGATCAGGCAAAGCATCGTCCCCCTACATTCAGTTTTGAAGTTCAGAATTTTCAGTGTTTCTGAAATACATGGCCTGGCTCTGATTTATGAAGGATTAAGCTCTTGTATTTACTCAAACACTGAGTATGCATTTCAAAAAGTATGTCTATACTCTGTTGTAAGAATGACAATATTTCAAAACTATTGGAAAACCGTTGCACCTATGGAATCTTTGAAATGGGAAAGGAGATTTTCTCTCTCCTCCTGTTCTGCTTCTCATGCACTCCTATGCGTCAGCCTTGCAGATCTGCTGGATCTGGTACTGCGTGTTCACAGAAAGATGAATTTTCAGTGTTCTTCTAAATGATCTTGTTTGTGGTTTATCTCTGTGTATTGGTGACTTCTGTTTTTGTTTTGTTTCTTTTCTTTCCTGGGCGTGGTGTGATAATGGGAAGGAGGAGAGGTGCTAAATTCAGGTTTGTAAAGTAAATAGTAAAAGATGTTCACATATAATCAAAATGATAGTTTGTCCAAAAGTGTGGTAGTTTTGCATATTTTTCTAACATGTTTATTTGAGAACAAAATGACTTTTTTGTCTCTGAATGTAACTTGTTCAAAGCAGGAGGAGGTACTGCTGGGACTGCTTACCTGTACGTGACTATATATTATGATTTTATGACACATGATGCAGTTTTCTGAAGGGACAGGCACAGAACAGGCACATGGTTGAAAGGGATTTCTGGAGTCTTCCAGTCCAACTCTACTTATTTGGATTTATTTCTAGCAATATGCAATGTGTGTTTTAATGAAACTGCATTTCTACAGTAAATAGTTTGAGTTTGCTATGGAAGATACCTCTTACCTCTAATTCATATGCTTGATGAAATATTTTAGGTCAAGGTAAGATCCATCTTTCCTCCTCTTATATGTCTAACCTTTAAGCATCTAAATGTGAGCTAGACATCTCTGAGCTTTCTGTTGCAATCAGCGGAGAGAAATAAATCACAGAAAATGATTCAGCTTGATCAAATTAGGAGTTGAAGATAAGTTAGAGTAATTGCTGTCTTTAGCCATTCATTCCTTTCCATTGTCTATAGGCAACTTTGACAGTTAAATGTGAGCTAGTTGCATTAACCCGTGGAAACCTTACCTTAGGTGACTGAAATCCCACCTTCCTGTAACTCTACTGCACTTCATATATTCTGCTTGCTTAATTATGGATGCTGCTTTTAGCAGACAGCAGTTCTGTCTATTTAATGTCACAAATTCAGTGACAGATACGCTTTAGAAAGAGAATTTTTTTTTTAGGGTGAGTAATGTGTTACTATTTAAATGATTGAATGTATTTTGATGTGACAGTTACATTGTCTAACCAGAAATCAGTATTTTCTGAGTTCTGAGGAAAAATATTCTGATGCAGGATAGACGATAGCACTGCGTCAAGGTAGTTGGCAGCCTGTGCATGGTAGTCTGAAATTTCTAGACACAAAGACTATGCAAATGTTGACAAGACATAGGAATAAGCACTTGTGAAATATTGTACTTGATCTGGATAGTAATAAGACTTGTTTTTGGCCAAGCTGTTTCTGCTTGAGGGCAGCACTGAAGTGTCTGGTGACCAGCAAAGAGAATATGTGTTTGGGTTTTTCTAATTTGTTTTGGTTTATTAATTATTATTATTGTTCCCTTTTTCTTTTAGGCAGCTACCCTTCTGAACTGCTGGTACTAGCTGTCAAGAAAAAATGCTTGCTTGTAACATAGAGAACAGACAGTATTTTTGAGTTAGGAGTTGAGACAGACATGAAACTTAGTGTAGAAGTCTGAATCTATTACAAGTTCATTGGGGTGTTGGTTTGTTGGTTTGGGTTTGGTTTTTTTTTTTGGCAATATTGTCATCTTTGTGGATTGATGGCATGGAAACTATTTTGTCTAAGGAGTAAAAAAGTTAGATGACCAGTTTTTCAGAAGTAGAAAGAAGATGCACCTAATGCTGATAATTTATAATTCCCTGCAAACTCTGGACTCAAACTGAATACTTGTATTTTGAGGTTGGGGTAAAGTTGCAGCAACACTTGATTGTTCCAGAGGAAAGAGATTCTGACTTGTGTTTGAGATTTGATGTTTATTTTAGGGCTCTTCAAGAGCATGATAGTATTTGGAAGATACTTAAATAGCAAGTGAGGCTGTCACATATACATGATGAAATGCATTTTATTATGTGCTTTTGCAATTCACTAAATGGATAACCCTATGTTAAGTGTAGAATTTATAGGTAGAAAAGCATTGCAAGAATACAGCTCAATATTCAGGAGTATACCATCTATAAGAGACAATGAACACATGTCTGAGTGCTTGGAATTGCCTTTGTTCATAGTTCATCACCAGCAATTGTGAAAGTAACTTTTACTAAAATGCTCTATTTTTTCTTCTATTAGAATATGAGGCCTCTTAAAGTTTTATGTTGCTTTGATTTGTTTGGAGTTTTCCATTCTGTCTTCAGTAACTTCGTGGGGTTTTTGTGCATGTTTTCTTTCACCACAAAGGAAGTGTTGTGCTTTCAAAATGTTAACCTTTCCAACATCCCTGTGTGATACTCATGCATGAATATTGTCTTGGTCTACAGGGACGTTATCTCCTCGAAGCTACAGGAAGATGTTGTAAGAACTTGCAGTAAAGCTCTTGAGTCCCTTGATTGTAATGCTCAGGGAGGTAGATGCTGCTTTTCTCTGCAGTGACAGGCTTTTTTGGGTGAGTCAAGAAGTGCTGGTTGCATGAGAAGTGTTTTGACTCGGAACAATTCCAGTCAAACAAATCTCTAGGGATATAACTGTTGTGTTTTTAACAAAGAATGATCAAATAAAAGCTTATGGTGAGGTCTTAATTCAGTCCCTGACAAACCATCCTTTGACTTCATTGAGGTCAGGCTACATTACAAATATTGAAAAGCTGTCTAAAAATCCTTACCTCTGTACACATTTTAAAAAGTAAATTGTTAATGATGAATGCATTTCTATCACTGTATCAATATAAATTAGAGATTTAAAAGATTAATAGCTATTCCATTGTATGTTAATATTTAACTGACTCCAGACATTTTTGCATACATAATAATGAAAGATGTTGTCTGAAATATCCAACTCAAGATCTTCATAGTTGCTCATTGAAAATTTTCTATACTGTATTTAATATTGGAAGAAGGGTCCTAAAGTAATTTTAAGTAGCATCAGATTTTTGTGATGCCCTTTAAACATTTGCAGTGATGTAAGAGAGTGACCTTTCACTGCTTAAAAAAAAAAAAAGGAAAAAAAAAGAGGAAAATAAAAGTATCTACTATGGGAGAGCAAATGCCAATGAATGCGAATTTATTTAGACATTAAGTATTAAAAAGCCATCCAAGTAGCACACTTTTCCTTCTCCTCTTGCTCTGTAAAGATAAATAGATGTTAAACCTTCCAAGAGTAGGCTCTTTGACTCTTTGACTTAGGCTGATTAGACATTCTTAAAGAAAAATATACTGAAGTGTCTTATCTTTTGATTATTCTTTCCAGAACTTAAATGATGAAAGGAAATATTTTTAGGAAAATTGGAATTGTTGCTTTTGTTGTTTAGTTTCTTTATTTGGGGTTTGTCTTGTGAACTTATATATATAATTTGTGTTAGTGCCTTAAAGATTATTTTAATTTACTTCTTAGTGAAATCTGAATCTTGTTCTGACTACAAGTTTTCAAATTAGCCTGAAGTTTATTGGGTTGATTTATTTTAGAGAAGTATGTGGTCCTTTTAACCAGCACATGTGCAAAGATTACTTTTTATTTCATGTTTGTGCCAAAAAGAAAGCATATACAGTTTGGTATATTAACTCGTATTTGTAAAGAGTTCTGGGTGGTGACTTTGTGGTAGAAGTGTGTTCCATGATTCTTCTCGGGGGAAAATGGTGAGCTTTGAGGTCACCTAAGTTGCCTTTTTTTTCCCTTAGTCATTAACATTTTTGGTTATATCTTGGTAGCAGTTGCCTATCTTCTGGAGGTTTTCTTTGTTTAACTGTAGCCAATGGAAGTTTTCCCCCTCTGTTGGTAAGAGGAAAATGTTTACTTTCTACAGTGTTTCCATTTATCTCTTCAGCTCTTGCCTGGGGGTGTGTATGTGTATATTCTTTTGCAGATATGAATTATATTTTCTGTCTGGAGATCATAAGTTTTTTTGAAAGCGAAACAAAATGATTAAACTGAAGTCAACTACATTATTTGAAGCTGCTGTATGTGTTTATCCTTATAGTGCTTAATCCTTGACTTTGCCTCAGGCTACTAACCCTGGCTGGTTATTAATTCCTTAAAAATGCCCTGAGCCAGTGTTGCTGCTGTTATAACTTGTCTGGGGCTCGAATGAAGTTGACGGGTTTTTTTCACTGCAGCATCTTCTTGCTGTAGTGTCACAGGATCAATTGGTTACAGCAATGCTGCTGTTTCACCATGTGCTTTGAAAAAAATATTCCTTGTACATCTGTTTAGACTTGTGAAGTTAACGTTTAGTCTGCCAGGGATATAACCTATTTTAATGAACAAACCTCAGATCTTTTTGAAATAGTCTCACCATACAGATCCTAAGTGGCCTATTAGGAAGAAACTCATGCTTGTGCTATGGGAAACAAAAAGAAACCTGTCTGCAAGATTGGAAATTTAGGTCATTACACTGTAGGAAGAGGATAGCTGTGAAATCGGGGTGAAATGCAATACCATTTGAAAAGTTATAAAATTCTTTCTGTATACATTTTGGCCCTGATTTCATAAACTACTTAAAAATGCTTCCAGGGAAAAAAAAGTTGGCCCAGTGTTTGAGTCTGAGATTTTCCTCTCCTGAATGTGTGGATGAGCTTCTTCCAGGCTGGAGTTTAGAGTTTTCTGTTTTAATAGAAGCCATCCTATAAAAATTGAATAACATGCTGTAAAATTACAGATTAGCTTCAGGAGCAGCAAAAGCAGCTTGGCAAATGAGCTCCTGGTGCTAAAGGCATCCGTGTCCTCATCAGCTGGCGCGAGCTGTGCAGCAGCCGGCGCAGCGCAGACAGTTGGTGCTGCTGGACGCCCAGCTTGACTCTGACTGACTCAGCAGTGGTGGGGGGGACGTGTCAGAGGAGGGATGAGTCTGAAGGATGTGATGGTGCGTGGAGCCTCTGCTCTTCTGTGCCTGGAATGAAGCTGAGCTCATGATCTGGGAAATTCCCGCTGCCGTGGGAAGCCTGTGGACCAGCGTGTAGCTCTGAAAGCCCTTCAGAGGAGGAGCAGCAGAGTGGTTCTGCCAGAATACCACCATCTCCTTGCTATGCTTTTATACTTGTAAATGTTTTAATTTTTTTTTAGTGTTAAACATCTCATTTTCCGATGGATTCTTTGAAACATGCTCTTATTTTTCAGGACGAGGTTGAATATCTTTAAAAGCAGAGGGATCACCTCTGCTTTTAAATACCTTCAAAAACCAAAACGTAGTTCTCTTTATCCTACTCAAAAGTTTTATGATAAAGTTTTGTCTCCAGATCTCTATTTTTAAAATGAATGCTTTAAAAGCCCACGTCAGAAATAAAATCCCAAACCACTTCTGCTGCCTTCCAGGAAACTATGCCCAGCAGACATCTTGGAAGAAAAATCACTGCATTAAAAAACAACAGAAGGAGGCTATCCATTACCATCAACAGTAGTATTTAGTAATCTACTCCTCCTTTAGTCAAAGAAGTCCAAAATATATAATACTGTAAGTGTCCTGACAAGCCACCAGCCCATCTTCCATATTGGGTTGCAGACCAGGCAGATAATAGAGTTTCTGATCCTTGTGCAAGGGACAGCACAAAATGTTTTCTCAGTGCATCTTCATATAAATCTATAAAGAAGACATATCTAAGAAAACTTAAATATTTGAAAAATATAATGAAACATTTTAGTGCAATACATTACACTTACTGTTTCATTGATTTACTTATATCTTGTTCTATTTGTATCACATCATTCTAAAGCTCCCTCTGTTCTTGTAGTGCCAGAAATGTTTAAAATTACCATTTAAATGGTAGAGCTCATCATTATAGATAATTAAAGGAAAGCCTGTGTGAAGAACGATGAAATTCTGTGAATATTAAGCCGAGAAATTATTTTATGCAAGATTACTATAATGCATATAATATGAAATAATTTAATCCATGCTAAACAATTTTATTAACTATAATCCATACTTGATATCTCACCATTTTTCCAGTTGTGACACTTGTGTCACTTGTGTCAGGGCAAATAGCGGGAAAGTTGTGGGAGGCAACTGTTTTTGAGTCTGTGAATATAATTTATACCTCTAAGTATGTTTTCAACATATTATTTATAGTGTTGTTCATTGGTGATATAATAGCTTACTGAAATAAAAAAGTGAGGTGCATAATGCCAGTGGTATGTAAAGTGCTTCAGAAATTAAATGGAGACATCTAACAACCTTTTCTCCAGGGGAATGGAGAAGAGTAGCTGAATAAATTTTCCTTAGACTCGAGCAAGTTACATGAGAAGAGAAGTGTCTGGGCCAGATCTGCAGTGTCTCCCAAAACTCTTTTTTTGCACTGCATGCAGCGTGGAGCTGCTTCTGCCACTGCAGTCCCACAGCAAACTTTGTTTTGTGGATGCTGGTGATGGCAGAGCACATTGCTTTGGGAAAGCCTGGATCGATGTGATACGCTCTGCAAAAGCAATGGAGAGGCTAATTCAGATAAGTGTTATTTCTTATTCATTAAAAGCTGTGAATTAAAATCTGGAAATGAAAGATCTGAATCCTGAGAAAGTAGAACAGATTTTGTTTCAGTGTTGAACTGGTTCTGGCTGCATAGAGAAACCCTTGAAGATTTTGAACATTTAGCAGAATTCAGCTTGGCATCGAGACAGTCTGGAGTTTGAATTGAGCTACACTGATCTTGTTTCAGCGAAGTTTCCTGACAGAAATTGAGGTTCACCTCCCTGGAGTGTGTAGCACAACTTGTGATACAGAAGGAAATTAGCAAAGGGTTAAAACCAGGAGTGGTTGATCAAAATATCTAAAAAATTTATCGTGCTTCTTGTGTTATCAGAGCCACATTTACGCTGGCACGGGAGACGGCGGAGAGCTGCTGGCAGGGAGACAGCAAATCACAGTTCACTATGTGACCAAACTCTATAGTGGCTGGGGCCAGGGGCGAGGGGATGACATATGTACCTTGCATTAAAGAGCTGCTCGTCAGGGGAAAAAAACCCAACTGAGTCATTTTAGTCCCATCCTCCCCCCAGTCTAGCACAGCTTCTCTTCTC
Organism: Ceyx cyanopectus; assembly: GCA_013401355.1. NCBI lineage: Eukaryota > Metazoa > Chordata > Aves > Coraciiformes > Alcedinidae > Ceyx > Ceyx cyanopectus. The sequence continues at coordinate 128,785 of VYZU01049279.1, forward strand.
CCCTGCTTCAAGCACAGCCCTGGAGGCACAATCTAGTTGTTTCAAGAGGAGTTCTGCTCTGAAAAATGTCCCCTTTCTTACTCAACAGTGCTGCCAAAGTTTATTGAAAGCCTCTATCTGCTGACTCCAGTGACAATATCTATTAAGTTTTCCATCACCAATTTCTATGGTGATACATGAACAGAAAAGAACACAGCTTGATTTTCAGCTCCAGCACTATTTTTACAAGGCTGGCTGTTAAAGACAAACAAAAGAAAACATTTTCTTTCTAAACTGAGTATATTTGACATTGAAGGTCAATGAGAGATAATACAACCAGCACTGATGTTTTATGCCCACAGTTGCTTATGGAGCAAACTAAATGATTTAATGACTTGATGACTTCCTCTTCTATCTTCCCTAAATGAAATCAAACCCTTTTCACCCCTTTGTGTGCCCCTCAGTCCTTCCTTTCACCCTAAAACCCTTAAAAGATTTTGCCTGCAAAATCTGCACCTTCCATTGCCCTTACCAGGTGCAGCAACTGGAATGCTTGAAATGAGATTCAGGGGCATTGTGTGACCACTGCTGGCATTTCACAGATGGTCATTTCTTCCCTTTCCAATTAATAGCAAACAACTCCGAGAAAGATTAAAAGGTACCATGTGCCTCAAAGCCTTTTTTTTCCCTTATGTTCTCTGAAAGAAAGTAAAAAAAAAAAATAAATCCTGGAAACGGGTTGGTCAGGGAAATGCAGAGGGTCAGTAACTACTGGTGCTCAGCGCTGTGTGTGAGCCTAGTCCTCCTCCAGGGGACAGAGGGAGAAGGAGAGGTGTGTACGTTTCTATCAGAAGGTGCTTTTCTCATGGTGCCCAAGAGAAAGGGACTGACATTCCTGCAGCGCTTTAATGGGGGCTCGGGGGAAGTGTAACTGGATCCCGAATTAGGTGGTTCACTAACGGGTGTATTTTTTCCAGTCCAAGTATTTCTGCCTATTGCCTCGGGCTTCTGCAACGGTGTTTTTCTGCCACTTAAAGTCTCATATTTGTTCATTTCAAACCAAAGAAATGCAAGTTTTATAATTTATTCATCCTTGCTCTATATTTTTAAAAATACTATGTTCAGTGTTCATTCCGAGTGTTGTTTTTGACTTTGGGTTGTCTTTTTTTATCTTTTTTATCTTTTTTTTTTTTTTTTTTAAATGTGTGTGTGAATGAGCTTAATTGTGATATTATGTGGCTAATTTTATTTGGATGGAAATAATGTAATGTAGCATATAGTGCGTTGAGATCCTGGTTTTTTTTGTTTAGTTTACAGTCTTTTTTTCCAATGTGGGCTGTGGTTTCATTACAGTAAGTTCCTGCTTTGGATGCAGAGATTTACGTCAGATTCACCAGCTGCTGCTCTCTCTAAATAGGCAGTGTGCCAGTACCAGGGATTAGCTGGGTTACTCTTTGTCCCACCAGTTGTTTTTAAAATCTTTAATGCAGAAACATCCTTGTGTGTTATCCCTGCAGCTCGGTGCCTGATGCTCCCTCCATTCCTGCTGTCCCCACCCCACCCCAGTTGATACGATTTTGTTATTCTGTTCCGTGCTTTGGAGAACAGTTTTGTAAATACATTTGTGTTACATTATAAGCTAGCAACCTTCCATAGAAATGTTCTTCATCTGAGCTGGAGGGGGGGTTGGTAATGTGTTTCCTTTGCCTTATCACCATGACTGCGCTGTTCAGATACTGTCATTAAATGCTTATCCTAGGGAATGAATGATTTGCTTTCTGATGATCCAGGAGGAGGAAGCAGCAGCAGTAAGCAGTGTCTACCTGAACCACAGTCTGCTTGGCTTGTGGAACAGTTTTGTCAATAAAATTACCTCCGTCCTACAAGCACCATGGCTTGGAGACAGTGGCTTTGGCCAAGTCCTTCTCAGTCCATCAACTTCACTAATAAAGCCGAACTGAAATCCTGAACTGGCTCCTAATTTAAGCTGAAGTGCCATGTTGGTGCCTTTGTGTTTCAGCCAAGATGGGCAGGGATTTCACTTACAGGGTCTGCTGCTTCCCAGGGCTGGGAGCAGAGCTACACCCGTTATTGTTTGTGCACTATTTCTGTGCTCCCACGAGAGTATCTTGGGACAGAGCACATGTTTCTTTCTACTGAGATGCTTCTGCAGTCTTCAGCCCCTCCCTGAGTTCATCATGACAGTTTTGGAGCAGGCATATCCCTCAGGGCAAATAGCGGGAAAGTTATTGGGAGACCGTGAGCACCTCAGTGCGTTTGCTGCTGTGCTCCTGGCAGAGGTGACGGGGTTTGGCCCATGTTTAAAAAAGAAATCCGAACTGTAACCACAGCCCAAGCCAGAGCAGCCAATGTGAACTGACTTACTTGTACCAAAGGTGATGGTATTGGGCCAAACCAGATGTAGGAGCTCAGGTGAACTGTGAGTTAAGTGAGACTGCAGCGCTCTTCTTCTTCTCCAGAGCAGCTGCTTCTCTCCAGGCTACAGGATTTAACTTTGTTAACCATGCTAGGTCAATTGGAGCATGTGTTTTAAGGTCTACAGAAGATTTATTCTTGAAAGGAGGATGAACATTTTAAGGCCTGTAAGATACATGCTGTGAGTGTAAAGAGAAGAGGTGTCAAGCAGGAGCAAGAGCTTGGCTGCGGAAGAAAACATGGCAGGTTTAAGATCATAGTTTCTCTTTTTCCCCCTAAATACCCTTTGGACAGGACAGTTTGGGTCTTTACTCTCAAATCCTGTTTTTTTTTCCCAGCACTTGATTTTGCCAAGCAGGTACACTTGTGATGAGATGTTGTGTGTCATCATTATTGGTTTCAGCCTTTGTCAGCAGCCATACATGAGAGTAAGAAGTGTGTGTATTTAGGCTAGTGGTTTATGTCTTGAGTGAATGAATGGAGAAAAGCTTTTGGTCAGAACCCCCCTGGATGCTGCAGCTATCATCAGCTCCTCAGAGCTGTCCCAGCAGCAGGTGTTTGAACCAGAGGTAGCATATACATGGCTATACAGGCCTGTGCACTGTAAACTTTTTTTCCATTCTCATTGCTTACTCAAAGTGCTAAGCTCTGCTGCTCCATCACCTGCTGCTGCTGCACCGCAGATCTGCCCAAGTCATGCTCTTTTTCCCCACAGAGCTCCAAGCCTTCCCTCCCCACACTTGTCTCCTGTGATTTCCAGCAAAGGACTCAAGAACATAATCAGGTGATTTTTTGGGCAAGTGCCCTCCTTTGGCATTTGCACCTCGGCTGTCTAAGGGATGTGTCCTACCCAGGGACTTGTGCACCACTGTGCCATGAGTGCTCGTGCTGTTCTTCAGCACGCTTTCTCCTTTGGATTTCTGATCACCTGAGGGAAGCCAAAGTATTGGAAGGAGGAAAAAAATTCCACCCTAATTCTAATTTAATAAATACCAGACTTGTATAGAGTTTTACAAATGTATGTAAATATCACACCGTTCATTAATATGCATGCATGTTTTAAGAAGGTGTTGCTTAACCATGTGAAACCTGGCAGTTGCCAGGCTGTTGCAGATTGCTTCATTGGGGAATTCAGTGGAGGGATATGTATGATTTGAGTTTTTAACAAATATTTTCTTAACACTAGTCTCACTAGTAAGAAAGTTATCCTTCTTTTGTCCTCCTTGAGGGATTGTTATGTAGTGCACAAACCAAAAGATTCCAGTGTAGGGGTTTTTTTTAAAACATTTCAGTTATATCTTTATATGGTAATGCAGAGGTTGTCAGTACTCTGAATGACAGAAGGAGAAGGTGATTGTCTTTGATGCTTTCAGAGCTAGGACCTACTTAGCAAGCATCCTGCTCTAGAAGATATCCTTCCCTTTGTCAAGTGCCATGTTTCATTTTGAAAATGACACAGAACGACGCTGGCCCATGTCTCCTTGGCTTTCCCTTGAGACAGAGACCACAAAACGGTTCTATTTTCTGGAAGTGTTTAATTGTCCCACACACTGATATTAAAGACAGTATAAATGATGCTTGCTTAATTGTTGGAGAACTGACATTCCTGTGCCACTAAAGGACATTCTCTCTTGAGGAGAGAAAAATACACTTTTTGACCTTAGCAATTTAATGGATTACCTTAAAAATCAGTTTAATTTATGGCAGTTAAAAAGAAGATGGTCGTAAAAGCTCCACAGTCCAAGGAGAGAAATTTAATTTTTGCTGGTGGCCTGAACTGTGGTAGCTGGATTGTGTTAGTTTATGTTTAGGTGCCAGTTAACAGCACGATCTCGACAAAATGATTTTATTGTTCCCCAAATCCTATTTTTCTTTAACTGCTGCCTGTGATTGGTAAGCTGCTCTTTGGATCATTCGGTGACCTGCCATAATGGTCCATCTTGTCTCTGGATCGTTTTCTCGTATTTTCCCATGGCATATTCTCAGGCCACGCTAGCACACAGATGATCAGCAACAGATTAAGAGCTGCTTATGGGTAGCCAACTGTGGACTAGGACCTGATCCAGCAAACCATTAAGCATGGACCTCGTTTCACTGACGTCAGTCGTGACTATATGTGTTCTTAAAGGTGAACATATGCTTTAGTGAATCAGTCTGCGAGACATTTGTAAGTTAATGTCAGGACTGGCACGAAGAGGGAAGAGGTGACTTTTCCTTAGCAGTGCTTCTTAAGTGGTGTCCAGCAGAGCTCTTTGGAGTCAATACCTGGGAATTTTTTCAGGCTTTATTACTGGGGAAAAAATCTGACATTTCCTTGTGTATAAGACTAGTGATTCCTGTCTGATTTGACTCAAAATTTGGGAAGAGGTGCCTGTGTCTGGTTTGTCCTTGATTGAAGTTATTATGTCAAAATAGAATTATTATGTAAAAAGTCTAGAGAGTTTCATGCTGTTTGTGGTTGGATCCAAACTTCATTCTTATATTTTTGTAACACATGGTATTTCCTACCTGCTCATGGCATGTTGGCTAAAAGGAAACATTCTCCTCTTTATAGGTTAGTGTTAGTGTTTCTGGGCTTGCTGTGCACAAATTGAGGTTGGCCACCTAGCTCTTCTGCTGTCAAAATGTGTGTTTCTTCTTGAGGAGACTGGGGGAAAATAATGCACCCCTCCTGTTCTGTTGCCTTCCTGGCTGCTGTGTGATTATGTCAGAGTTGGGCTGTGTGCTTATATATAAGGATATTTGTATATTAGGTGTATAACATGGTTCTTGAAATAAAATGCACAGATTTGTTAAATACCAGAGAAAGAAAAATGATGGTCATTGTATTGGTGTCACTTCAGTCTTTAGTTTACTGTGTATATGAAGCTAAAAGTCGAGTATTGAAAAGTGTTTTAAAAATCCCAGCTGAAACCAGGACAGTAAGTTAAATTATTTAATGTAATTTTCCTTCATAAATGTCAGAGATATCTTATTAGTATTACCTAAGTTGTCTGATTTTGCTTTATACTAGCAGTAAAGGAAGTTATATGTGTGACTTGATATGGAAAGGATTATTCAAAGCATAAGGATTAAAAAGAAATTCCTTCTCAAATGTTTTTAAGAACTCAGACCATACAGTTTTTACACACCATTTTAGTAATATACCCCCTTTTCTAAGAGAATTTTTAAATCAATCAGGATCAGCTTGATTTCTTTTGCTTAAAAAAAATAAATATTAACTGTGTAGCATTTTAAAAATAGAAAATTCAAATATTTGAAATCAAGGTAGTTGTACTGTTGCCACGTGTTACAGATGTTAGTATGCCAATACATTAAACCAAGAATATTACACTCCTTAAACTGAAATTTATTGGTTTGAAAGTTATTTGACGTAGTGCAGAAATGGAATAGTGGGTGCCCCATCTCATGGTTGGCTGTAACAGCTGCAATCTTTTGCTTTATTGGTTCAGCATCAGGAAACTGCAGAGTCCTAGAACATTATAGCCTTAGGAAAACGAGGTCTCTGTGTCTTGCCTTAAGATAATCTATGTAATAGTTAATGCTGATGACTGATCTTCTTTGAATATTCCTCAGTTGTCATCTCAAGTCTGGTGCTGTTAAAGACCAGATTTCAAGAAGAGGTGCACCGGGTTACGTGAGGGCTCCTTTATAACTACTAAGACTGAAAACTCAAGTCACTAACCTGAAAGGGAAACATAAAATAGTATGAAGAGGCTATTGTGTATATTACAAACAATCTTTGTATTATGCTTGTATAGTTCATATAAAAACAATAGCTTCTTTGGATATTGGTGCTTTTGTGCTTTGATAAATCAGTGTTTCTATCTTGAGTTAATCTTGCAAAGTGAACTTTCTGAGCCAGCACTTGAAAAAGCCTTGTAATGAGAATCCAGGTGAAGATGCTGAGTTAAATTTTAGGTTTCTTTTTGCCATTCAAGTTAAAGATGGCAATTAATGCAGTCTTCTTGATCTTTTTACATTGAGTCGCTCAGCATAAAGCATGAAGCTCTCAATTCNCACAAATTGAGGTTGGCCACCTAGCTCTTCTGCTGTCAAAATGTGTGTTTCTTCTTGAGGAGACTGGGGGAAAATAATGCACCCCTCCTGTTCTGTTGCCTTCCTGGCTGCTGTGTGATTATGTCAGAGTTGGGCTGTGTGCTTATATATAAGGATATTTGTATATTAGGTGTATAACATGGTTCTTGAAATAAAATGCACAGATTTGTTAAATACCAGAGAAAGAAAAATGATGGTCATTGTATTGGTGTCACTTCAGTCTTTAGTTTACTGTGTATATGAAGCTAAAAGTCGAGTATTGAAAAGTGTTTTAAAAATCCCAGCTGAAACCAGGACAGTAAGTTAAATTATTTAATGTAATTTTCCTTCATAAATGTCAGAGATATCTTATTAGTATTACCTAAGTTGTCTGATTTTTCTTTATACTAGCAGTAAAGGAAGTTATATGTGTGACTTGATATGGAAAGGATTATTCAAAGCATAAGGATTAAAAAGAAATTCCTTCTCAAATGTTTTTAAGAACTCAGACCATACAGTTTTTACACACCATTTTAGTAATATACCCCCTTTTCTAAGAGAATTTTTAAATCAATCAGGATCAGCTTGATTTCTTTTGCTTAAAAAAAATAAATATTAACTGTGTAGCATTTTAAAAATAGAAAATTCAAATATTTGAAATCAAGGTAGTTGTACTGTTGCCACGTGTTACAGATGTTAGTATGCCAATACATTAAACCAAGAATATTACACTCCTTAAACTGAAATTTATTGGTTTGAAAGTTATTTGACGTAGTGCAGAAATGGAATAGTGGGTGCCCCATCTCATGGTTGGCTGTAACAGCTGCAATCTTTTGCTTTATTGGTTCAGCATCAGGAAACTGCAGAGTCCTAGAACATTATAGCCTTAGGAAAACGAGGTCTCTGTGTCTTGCCTTAAGATAATCTATGTAATAGTTAATGCTGATGACTGATCTTCTTTGAATATTCCTCAGTTGTCATCTCAAGTCTGGTGCTGTTAAAGACCAGATTTCAAGAAGAGGTGCACCGGGTTACGTGAGGGCTCCTTTATAACTACTAAGACTGAAAACTCAAGTCACTAACCTGAAAGGGAAACATAAAATAGTATGAAGAGGCTATTGTGTATATTACAAACAATCTTTGTATTATGCTTGTATAGTTCATATAAAAACAATAGCTTCTTTGGATATTGGTGCTTTTGTGCTTTGATAAATCAGTGTTTCTATCTTGAGTTAATCTTGCAAAGTGAACTTTCTGAGCCAGCACTTGAAAAAGCCTTGTAATGAGAATCCAGGTGAAGATGCTGAGTTAAATTTTAGGTTTCTTTTTGCCATTCAAGTTAAAGATGGCAATTAATGCAGTCTTCTTGATCTTTTTACATTGAGTCGCTCAGCATAAAGCATGAAGCTCTCAATTCAAGCCTTCATACAGCCAGTGATTGCTTCCTACTATGCTGAATAGCTCTGTTTCTGAACTGCGACTGTATCTAATCAGCAGAGAGTGGGCTGACTTCACACCGGTTATTGAAAACACATTTTCAGAAGGCTTCTTTCCTGATAAATATCCAACCAGAATTCTCTTACATGTTGTAGTATGCATTGCTATTGAGAAATGTTTAGAAATACATGTATAATATCAACCGTACAAATACGGGTTTGTAATACTTCTTAGCATATTCATTATGAATTCTTGAAATGTTATCTCTGTCCTACAGTATATATGTGCTGAGCAAACCGTGGCTGGGGGCCAAATCCATTTTACAGCTCTCCAAAACAGTCTTGTGACCAATCAATCAAGTTTTCACTTATAAAATGCCCATAGTGTAAGCACCTAAGGCACCGTGCATAATCCATACTAAAATAAATACGATATAGTATCTCTGAATAGTGAAGCCAGGTGAAATTAGACATGTGCCTCTGAGGTTGTAGTAGATAAAGGAATCTGGTTCTATAGGAAGAGATGATTAACACGTGGTACAAATGCACACAGTTCATAAAGCAGTCGCACTTTTGAGATGTGAATGGAAAATTGATTGAATGTCTGAAGGGAATGAAAGGATAGTGCATAAAAAGGTTTTATAAATGGGACACAATCAGGCTACTGAGACTTCTGAAAATTAATGTTTAGCTCTGTGGAGGAGGCTGTCTTTGCCTCTATCACAATCACAACTCCATGAGCTTCAATTACTTCTAAAATTTACCTTCTATTTGGCCAGGGGTATTGACTGTAAGAGCAGACAGCCCTCAGGCTTAATGGCTTTTGCAATAAGAGCACTGTGTAAAGTGTGCAACTTGGCAGCATCTTTTTTTTTTTTTTATGGTGTTGTTTTTTAAAAATATGAGACTTAATGTAATGACTGAGAAACATGAGAAAAAAAAAGGGGTAAAAACCTACAGTCTGCAGTGGCTCTGGATACTGAACTTTATTACAGAACCAACAAAGTGAGATGTTCTTGCACTTGCATTGTGCCTTCCCACTGAACCTTCACGAGGTCTCTGCTTCCCTTTCCAGCAGGGAGGATGCTGACACTGGGAGGTGGGACCAGAAGTCAGGCTGAGCCACACTGTGCTCACTGTTACTTGTCATGGGTGTCCCTGATCAAGGACCACAGAAGGCAAATTCTATGCATGAGCCTGAGCTCCAGGTTCTCCAGACAGCATCAGCACCTGCTCCCCAAGCTCACCCCATTTTCCCAGTCTAACCGTCCCATGTGCGAATCACAATGTATGATTCTCCTCCTAGTTTGCAGTTCTGTCTCATGTCCATACCAGCCAAGCTAGCAGCTAGTAAGGAGCAGCTTTGTGTTTGAGCATTCAAAAACTCAGTTTTGCTCCCCACAGTTATGTGACACCCATTAGCTTTTGCAACTTAAGTTCCTTTTTTTTTCTATTTTTGCCAGTGACACCCCAGCCCTGGGCTATTAGTAACCTCCTTGTGCAGCTATGAGCATCCAGCCACTCTGGGTGCATTACAGCAGTAATGTTTGAAAGAAAGCTGTGTTTTTTGAGAAAGGGTGAAATGGTTTAGACAGTGCAGAATGTATTCTGAGATGTGAATTCAGTATTTAACGTGCAGGTAGAAAAAAAATTGCTTCCTGTTCTGCTAATCCTTGGCTGGATAATTGACAGCCTTCTGGAACTTCATTTCTAGCCTTTTCAGCTTTCGTTGATAAAGATGCAAAAAAGACAGACGTGTACAAAAGGACTGTATATAGCGTATAATTCATTTTGTAGAGCTAGAACATCTAGCTGAATGTGCCATTGATTTACCCTGGCACTAATTCCTGGTGAGTAGCTCATTTTGAAAGTAGCTACCAGTTGGCATATTTGCAGGAGCATTGAATTCTGGCACGCAGTTGCTGTTGTATTAAAAACATGAAGTGCAGTGAGTCTGGAGAGCCTTTGAAAGTGAGATATCAATAGAAGCCGTGCATCGCATTGTTATTCTCAGTACATACAGCTTCAGAAACCCGGGCAGAATAAGCTGTGCATGTTAGCAGTGGTGTGCAGCTTATGGCGGGGATTCTGCTTGCAAAATGCAACAGTGATCTTGCCTGTGTGAAAAAGTTGCTCTCCGAGTCACTTTAGAGTCCATATGGTATCTGTTATGATTGCCTTAATAACAATAGCTTAATTATGGGTATTATATCTTTACAGGATTGAATGTGCAACAAACATTGCTTGTGAGCAGCAAGTTTTCGTAAGAGATGACAGCTGTTTTAGAACCAAAATTATAGCTTATTTATTGTGTGTATATATTTGAGCTGGGCGCAAAATAGCAAAAGAATGAAATCTGCAGAAGAACTATTTCTTGCTGTTATTTTGCAATTAAAAAAAAAAAAGCTAGTTGCATACTAATGAACAATAAGAATGGGTTGGTTGGAAATCACATCTTTCTGTAAAACAAGAAGTTTCGAAAGGATGCCTCTAGCTGCAGAATCTACCAAGTATCAAGGGGTTTTTCCCTTTTCTTGGAAGGAGAAGCGGAAGACAAGAAGAGGGGGGGCTTCTTCCTTTACTCAATGGTGGGAAGTTTTAGTGGAAAACATGGAACTCCAAGTGATGACCATCACCTCTATAAAGCAAGGATGGGTATGGGCCTGATGAGAACAGGGTGACGAGAAGAAGGAAGGAACTGCTGAAGGTTCATCGTGGATCTGGTAACAGAAAGTCCCTGCAGGTTGTTCTGGCAAGGACAGCACTGGCTGCAAACAGGGACTCTTGTACAATTACCCCAAGCATTAGGTGTGAAAATGAGTTGATTTGAAAGGATTGATTGCACGAATGTTAACTCCAGACTAGGATGCTCTTTTTCTGCCTTTCTGTGTTTTTTCTAAATCTGTGTCTGTCTGAAGAAGTGCTGAGTGCCACTCCAAGGTTTCAGATCCCTCAAGCTACTGATGTTAGAAATGATGTCCAGGTCTTTAGGGTAGGTAGTGTACTAAAATATTGTAAGAAGAAGTATTTTAGTGAAAAGTTAGCTTTATACTGATATTTATTTGTCTGAGAATCTGTATCACTTCCATGTTTTAGGAACCTGCCAGAGGTTACAGAAAATCCAAAGTTTTAGCTTGCACATTGTTATTGCAGACTGACACTGTCTCAGAGATCTGAAGAGATGCAAGGTGGGAAATTGTAAATGTGTATTAAGGATGTTGTGGGGGAGAGGAATTCAGATGTGTGTCTCTTCATTGCTGCAGATGAGCTGGAGTGTGGTTTGCAAGACCGGAAAAAAAAGTACATGCTGTACAGACGAAGAGACATTTTGTAGCAAGTCTTCTAAAGCTTTAAAATTCAGGCACAACTGCTGTACAAACACAAACCAGGGCTCTTGCATATAAAGAAAGGAACTTTCAGTCTGTGTGAAAGATCTTGGCACACAGGGAGTTTTCAAAATATTATAAGGTTGTTAAGAACTGGATCCTCAGTGTAAATTAATGCACAATTTCTGGTGTGTGCTATAAGTGAGTGCCCCATTGGGTGTGTCTCACTAAGATCTGAAACCAGGAATAAGAGTGACAGCTCAGATTTACCCTGTAGTCATATTCTGACAATGCTGTAGGACAAATTCCCTGTAATAAAGGAGAAAGGCTAATCAGAGATAAACTAGGCTACAAAAGGCAACTTCAGCAATTCCGAAAATCCTGGATACTATGAGAGAAAAATAACTGTGAACAGAAATTCTGTGTAATCCCTGTTTAGGTGTATCATGTTCCTGTAGGTAATGTCTCTGTGTCCCATTCTAGGCCATTGCCTAGAAGGTTGCCGGGTTGTACATTATAAAGAGAACCAAGGAGGAGTGATGGGTAAAGAATTCAAGGAGTGGGAAGGTTTTTTTATTTGCTTGGAGGCATCTAGAGATGGGTCGATTGAGATTAGACATTAGGAAGAATTTCTTCACCATGAGGCTGATGAGACACTGGCACAGGATGCCCAGAGAGGTGGGGGAAGCCCCATCCTTGGAAGTTTTTAAGGCCAGGCTGGATGGGGCTCTGAGGAACCTGACCCAGTGGGAGGTGTCCCTGCCATTGGCAGTGGGGTTGGAACTGGATCATCTTTAAGTTCCCTTCCAACCCTGACAGTTCTATGGTTCTTCATTGCTGGTGTGGGCTCAGACTGCATTTGCCTCATAATTTTTATCAACATTTAAACTCTTTTAATGCCTCACTGACATTTGGTTTACTTGTATGCAATAGGGTCCTGGTTTTAAGGAGTTTTTTTTTTGAGGGCTGCTGCCATGCAAAGTGAAGGTGAAGGCCTTTAGAAGGCTGTGTGGCCATTTTCAGAGACAAATGTATGTTTAAACACCCTTCCCTGAGCCACTCTGCTGCTGCTTGGCACCCGCTGCCATCCCCCAGCACTGCACATGGAGCCAGCAGATCCTTGGGAGTCTCCTGCTGCTGGTGCCTTCCTGTTGCACAAACTCCTGTCTACTTGGAGCCTCAGCAGCAGAGACTTCTTGTGCTCTGAGACTGCCCTGGGCAGCAGAGAGAGATCTCTCTTCTGTATGAAATTTTCCAGATGGTGTGGTGGACAGAAGTACCGTATGGTGGTACTTGCTTTGAAAAGGCTTCAGCAATTCAGAACTCTTTGTAAAAAAAAAACAAAACCAAAAACCAAACAACACACACACAAAACCCCCACGTTTAGTTTAGTTGTTTGTTTGTTTGGGGTTTATTTTCATCTTTTCAGGATCATTTTATTCATCTTGGTATGGCAGATACTTCAAACGGCAAATACTGGCAGATTGTATCATCCTTCTTTTGCAGTATAAACTATTTTCAGCGGTGTGAAACTGTGATGTTGTCTATGCAGTGATAGTGCTTAAGTAGCTTTAAATTGTGTATATCTTGTTCATCTCTCTGAAAAAAAAACCCAACCAAAACTAAATCAAAACCAACAAACCATTAAAAAATGCAGTGGGCTTTAATTGTGCTGGGCTTTATTCTGTGGCTGCATGATTTTTGATTTTTTTTACCAAAGCTATGAACTGGTTGTTGGTCTCATAATTTTATGGAAATTATTTGTGAAATAATAACCCTGTTACCCAGTTTCATCTGTAGTCTCTAGTGTGATTTAGAGCAAAGTTTTTAAAAAACATTTTGCAAATTGCCAGAGCTCATTACCCAATGCATTGAATTACAGATGGAAATAAATGCTGCAGTGAGTTAATACAAGTTAGTGGGTTAATAATCACTCATCCTATTGGGACCATGCTGTAGTATCTTTAAAATGTGTGCATCCTAAGCATAATGTACGGAGTAATTTCAAGGCCATATTTGTTCCAGTGTTGTCATTTGTGTGGATTCAATTTTACTAAATTCCAGAATGCTTTCCATAGAAATCCAACAAATAAAGTGATGTTAGTCAGGAAAAGGGATTATTTTCATCTTCAGCATCAGCATCAACAGGTTTTCCAGTGGCATGGAAGCTTGTCTGACATTTAAAAGCCTGAAGGACTGCTTTTCCTTTAGGAAAATGAGTGATCAAAAACTTGAAGTTCTGCTGGAAAAAAACAAAACAAAAACAAAAAAACCCTAAAAGCAAACATCAGAGCTGGTGGGCTTTTAGGGAACAAAAAATCTCTTTTAGCATGAAATGTTTGGATCTCAAACATCTTCCTAGTTCTGATTTTTGATAGCATAAGCTTGTATTAAAAATATATACATATATCTAGAACAACTTGTTACACTGAAACTAAAAAAGTGAAAACTTTCTTCTTCCAGAAATGAGTTGCAGAAGCTTGTGACTGTCTTTTGGCTTTTTTCCACTTCAGAATATGAAGGGGTTTAGATGTGGAATATTTGGCATAACAGAAAATATAATTCCAACTGAAATCTAGTCTTTGTAAAGCAGTAAACTAGTGTAATTTGATTTTAATTTCAGACTTTGTAAGGTGCACCTTACAAAATGTTATAGAAGCACCTGCTGATTGCATGTTATAATTAGGATTTGAAGCAAAATAATGTGTTTCTAAAATGATAGGACAGGTTTGCTGAATTCTACCAACATTTGTTCAGCACTATTAATATTCAAGTATACTTTGCCCTGATTTTCCAGTTTAGGAGTTACTCCACGACATTATTAACTACTGCTACTGCACGGTTGCTGTTTGTCTTTCCTCTGCATGAAGCTGGTGTTGGTGAGAGAATGAGTTGTCTGCTGTGATTAATCTTTTGAAGCATTAATTTAGGAAGCAGTCAGTCTTTCAGAGATATTTTTAATGATGGAACTGACTCAAGGAGGCAAAAAAATATCTTGCTGATTACATCTTTCCAGATTTTGTAGATGTATAATGTCATTAATTAGGCTGATACAGGTCTTCCTTACAAACTCGCTTTGAGTGGACATTGGATCTACTGCGAGTAAAGCCTCGACAGGTCTGTAATTAAATTACTCCAATGCTGAACTCTCTTTTGCCTTCTTGGCATAGTCCTCTACATCTGAGACTCATCTGCAAACTCTGTGGGGGTGAAAATGGGCTGAAGTGTGCAGTGTGACCCAGCAACCCTTTATGCCAATGGGGCAGGACATGCAATAGGATCAGACCAGACTAGATTGAATAACACAACATTTCATCCGCAGTAAGAGCCCCTTGCACAGAGTCGTGATCATCTAGAAAGTGCTTCATTATTTTTCCATATTTGGTAATTAAGTCCTAAATGTTATATAGGAAATTTCTGTTACATGATCTGTACTGGTTATCAGAAATCAGTTTCCAGGTGAGTATTCTGCACCAAAGCTTGTCTGCTCTGAAATTTGGGAGTGTGTCATTGAGAATTTTGGTAGAACACGAGGAGTGATGTTGCTTTGGTATAATAAATACATACTAACTTGCCAGAAGGGATTTGCACTGAAATGCTGGTAAGCACAACCAGCAGAGAATTTTCCTCTGCCAATTGCCATTGTCAGGGACGTTCCAACATGTAATTCAGAGGAGAGGTGCCAGCCTGACATGCTACAAGTGGAGTTTTGCTTTTTGCCTTTGTGACTCAAGTTCAAATCAACACCTCTCTTGTCATCAGGAAACAGATGTTGCAAAAAAAAAAAAAATTTGGTATAAAATGATCTGTTTTGCTTTGTTTACTTTCAGTGAATGCCAAAAGTAAATCTTTAAATGATTGATCATTTGATGATCAGGATAATTAGTTCAGTTGAAATAGCTGGTTTAGGGCCTGTTTTTAAATCTAACCTATTTAGGCTAGAGAGGAATTTGAAAATAAAACAACATCAGAAAATGTATTTGCAGAAGAACACCTATTCCCACTGAGTAATTCTGCTACTTAAATATTCTTTGCTATTCTGATCTTGTATCTTCCTGTGATCTTCGGGATGATTCCTTGGAGATCAAGGAGTCAAGCCAACCAACACAAATATAAAAGTGTTGACAGCAGAGGAGAAATCTTCTTTGTAATCTTAATCTTGGGGTTGTCTGAGTATCAGCATAGCTCAAACAGCTGAAGCTCTGTCAGTATGGCCAGTGATGGTTTATTTTGTTTCTGAATGTCTTATTAATAAGAAAGTAGAAAAACTTTTCTTAAATGTTTTAGTGCAGTCCTTTTGTAATTCTTATTTATTTCTTGCTGGTTGATTAGACTATATTAGTTTGACTCAGCACAAATTTTAATAATTAACCTTTTTTTCCAGTTTCTTAGTCATCCAATCAGTGGTTGGAATATATGTGCTTTGAAAAAGACTGTAGATGCTGTCAATAGAAATGGATTTTTAAATTGTGTTCATCACCTTGACATTGCCAGAGAGGTTGGCAACCCCTAAACACTGGGGGAAGACAAACCTTCATAGTCTTTTTTTTTCAAAAGACAAAATGAAGTTTCTGAATATAGAGAATACTTAATATAATTAAATAAATTTAATATTGACAGCAATAGTGGTGTGTGAAGAGTTTTACAGATTAAAATATATTTATAAAAAGTAGTATTTTCTAATGAGAAGTAATTGTCTTTATATGTTACTTTGCAAGTCTCATGTTTAAAATTTAGTATGAATATTTGTCCTGGTTTGAGTGAGAACAGAACTAATTCTGGTCAGTGATTTTACTTTTCAACTCAGTTCTTCTGAGTTCTGTCTGAAGTGCAGTTAGTTATTCAATATTCAAGTCAGCTTCTTTAATATGTTTAAATTATATTGATATAAAAATCTTATTTCATGTTTGTCATATGAAATCTGTTTCCTGAAATAGAAAAAAAAGGAGTTTCTTAATTAAACAATGTATTTTTTTTAATACATTCTTATTATTTGTTTTCATTCTGTCATTTCATTCAGTTAAAGAAGAGCTTGTAGAGGTGAGTTACAGACCCGTGTGCTAAGATGATCAGGGCAAAATACTCAGACTTGTAAGGTCTTTTTGTTATAAATATATTCCAGACAATTCCATCTATTTTATTCTCATCAGAATCAAATTATAGCAAATACTTGCTTTACCCAAGATCCTTCGTTTCCCAAGAGCCCTTCAGCATTAACACTACCTACAAACACCAATGAATTTAAAAATACTGAAAGCAGAATTTAAGCTGATTACATTTAGTGTCTTTTTCTCCTTTATGTGACTCCAGCTCACTTGGCTTTCTTTAAGTTGATCATTTCTGGAGGTTTTACAGAAGGTCAGTGACTAGATTCATTCCTGCCTAGTTTTGGGTGGGGATATACAAATTGATGTGAATGCTCCCCACTGAATTTCCTTTCTCTATTGCCATTGTATTTTATTTTTATTGTAAAATACAACATATTGCAAAAATCCCTGCTTACAGCCTCCCTCAAACCTCTTGAAGGGGTCTAAAATTGGCCATTTAGAATGAGAAATGAGTTTGCAAATAATGGACAAAAATAAATTGATTATTCAGTTGTGAATGATTTATAGGATTCTTTTGGGGGTTTGAGACTTTAAATAAAACTATACAAAGTATGAAACTGGTTTTCACTGAGTTCACTTAAAAAGAGGTGAGGATCAGAGGAGATTATTGTATTTTTCAAAAACAACCTGGCTTTTCTTTTTTCTGTCCCTGTGAAAAAATCCATTTGCTTCTAGCTATCCTAGATGATAATCTAAGGTTTGGCAAAATTGCTTTGCCTGGACCAAAGGTGACCACTGCTGTCTCAAGTGGTTGTCAATTGGAGCAAGCTGTGGCCCAGGAGAGGTGAAGCAGAGAATGTGGAAGCCTCACAAGGTATGATGAGTGACTTTTGGTGTCTCTGGAAGAAACTGGAGAGATTTGTGCAGCAGAAAACTGTTAGAGACTTAGAGGCCGTGTCTGAAGGTAAAATCAATGTGAAAGAGGTTACGATTAATTACTAATGATGTAACAAGTTGGCTAAAATGGTTTTGGTGTGTAAGGTTGCAGATGTAATGTCATGATCTTGAACATTGCATTAGGAAAGCTGAAGACTGCAAGCCTTCAAACTTTGTACGTTCTGAGTTATTAAGAAGTGTAATAAACCCTACAACTATTAACACCTGCATAAATACAGTTAGCGCCAGGTTCAGAGCGTGCAAAAGCCAGGCTTTCTATCAGCGACTACGAAGCTTGTGGAACTTGTTGCCAAAGGGTATTGCAGATGCTTATGATTTAAAGAGAGGCTGGATGAATGAACGGACAAGAAATACTCTAAGCTCTATTTAGAAACTACAGCCAACTGAGAAATTCCCTGAGCTGCAAGTGTATGTGGCATTAGGAAGAAAAACCGTATTTGGAAATACTGTGCTTGATTATCTTGTTCTCCTGCTTTTTTGTGGTCATCTTTTCATTAAATCTATTAGAAATAGGATCTTGGTCTAGGTGAATCTCTAGTTTGAAATAGTACTGCAGTTCTTACGGTCTTTTCTTCCAGAACACCATCTGCCACATATGAAAGGCTAGTTACAAAAATAAACCATCAAATGGCAGAGAATTCCAGCGGCGGAATGCGGGAAGGGGTCAGCAGACCAGTCAGATATCCATCATGGTGCCTCACCAGCCTCGTCCCTTTCTCTCTACAGAACAGCACTGAGTTAGCAACAAGAGAGCGAAGAAAACGCTCTAAGGAAGTTCTGGGCAGGGGCTGTGAGTTTGTGCTCATCTGGAGGGTTGAAAGGAACTGCACCATGTGTTTCTTAGCCCGTGCGCTGGCTTATGGCTCAGAAGGTGTGGGTGGAAAGGTCTGGAGGGGAGTGTGAGGTCAAATAATAGTATTTGGTTTTGTTTAGTGACTTTCATTCCTTGCTCCTGGTTACCTATCATTATCATTAGCCCCTGTGTTTGTGCATCACTGCTCTCTGTGAGCAGCATTAGCTCTTTCTTTGGGGTTGGGGTTGCTCTCTGCTCGGTTCCCAGGCGGGTGTTCGGAAAGGGAAGGAAGAGGAGCTTCTCCTGAGGGCAGGACCTTTCAGATCTTGTTTTGCTGCATTCGTATGAAGTGGCAGGCTGTCTTTTTTTTTTCCTTTCTTTTTTTTTTTCCCTGAGCTTATTGGGCATGGGCTTGTCAGCAGGAACGCTCATTTCCTGGAAGCAGGATGTGGAAAAGGCAATTGCAAGGGGCAGGATAAAACCTAATCCAGTAGGAAGTTGTATATAAAAGCAAAGTGGACTTCAAACTCTCCTTGAGCCTCCATGTTACTGCAAAATAAGCCTTACAGAAAACACTAATATGTGCTTATGAAATCATCCTTTCGGGAATAAATGGAACATGTAGCCTGCTTTTTCCTTTGGTTAGTTGCCTCTTGGTACTGACTGGTCTTCTGTCTTGTCTAGAACCAATCTATGTGCTGATTTCCTTTCCTGTCATCTTGCAACAAGAGGCTGTATTTTGGATCTTATTTTTCAGTTCCTGAGGCTGTAAGTTAGAGAAGTGCTGTATGGAACTGGAATTGCAATGGTATTTAACCTCTGTTCGTCCAGTCATTGGAGTATTAGGAAAACCATCTTAAACATTTCATATTGAAGTAGTGCATTTATATGACTTTGCAAATGTTAAGGTTATATTAAATTAAAATTTCTACAGAACCTGTGTAGAAATGAATACTTCAGGCATAGTACAGTGTGATCTGGTCCTTAGATCAGACAGGTGTGTGTCTAAGTAAGTAGGATGTGGGAGAAAGTGGGAGGTAGACTGCAGATTGTAGGGGTGTTCTCATGGTATAGAATTATGGAACAATGTTTCTGTCTGGGGCTGCTGCGGGGTGCAGGCGTTGTCCAGTGGTCCAGTGGCAGTTGCCGTGGGTGGCAATGTCTGTTTTGTCAGTAGGGGCTGTCACAGGATTCTCTCCCCGTGGTGGAGAAGCTGTCAATTGGTCACATTGAGAAGGCTGTGATTCTTTCAATTGCTAAGCATTAGTTTTGGGTGTTGGGGTTTTTCCTCATCATTTTTTGTCAGTCTGCTTTGGACCATTTTAAATTGTTGAGACCTCTAGTTAGTGACAGAGAAAGCAGCAACATTCAGTCTTACACAGGCAATTAAGTATTTTATTTGCAGTATTGGAAAGGCAGGTTTACTTTAGAAAGAAAAATCAAAGGAGAAATATGATTATCTAGATAACACTTGTAATATTTAAGATATGTATGGCTTGGACAGTGCCTTGTGTTGCAATGATTTATGAATTTATGATTGTTTCTAGAGGTGGGTTATAAGCAAGGTTATATTACTTGATGTTTTTAATTACAACTGATAGCATAGAATCCAACAGCAAAAAATAGTGCAACGGAAAAACAAATAATAAGGAACTTAAAACAAAAATCATATGTAAACCCAACCCTCTCTAGAGGCAGTATTGTTAGCATTTTTTCCATTGTTATGGTGTGTGGCTTCAGATTTTAATCCATAATAAAAGATGATGAAATAAACTTCCTAGAATTGTGTCTGTGAATAATTATCCTCAGTGCATATAGAACTATATGGGGGAATATCTGTTCATAAAATAAAAGGCCATCACTGTATTTTCATCAAAATCCATCATCCAAGTAAAAAAGTTAAATTATTTTTGGGCAATGAGATTATGTTTTTTTATTTAATTTTGTCTTCCTGAAAGGACTTTGGAAAGTGAGCTTGGCTTGTTTTGCACCTGAGCATGTCTGCTCAGCCTGACCTGATCTCCATAGCAAGCTTTTCATTGACAGAAAGGATGAGGCAACATTATAATCTTGGGAGAAATGGTTGTTAACCTTCTAATCCTTTCAGAGGCAGTGGTTTTGAAATGCTTTAAAGTCATGCTTTTTGAGAGTCAAGATACCAGCCTGAAACTCATCCACCTAATACTCCCTGTTGTTAATTGTTTTATTTGGGAAGTACTGTGTTTAGTTTGTGTTTTGCTTCCAGTTGTTTAACTTTTGTTTCAAACGAATGGGGTTGTTTCACTGCTGTTGCCAGATGCAAGAGGCATCTTTTTGTGTTTGTGCAATGATGAAGTGGTTTCAGTGCTCCAAAGTTTTCACCTTTTAATTAGGTTAAACAACTCAAAAATAGCTACAGCTGAACTTAGAAAACTTATTTTCTAGAGGTCTTAGCACTAAGTGAAAATAATTGAAGATTGTTCTATATATGTGACTAAATGTTATGCTTTTGAGTGCAGGAGATGGAGTTGAAGGCTGGGTGGACCTTTTATTCACATGTTTCTTGATGGCTTCTTTGTCTTTATGGCTCCTGGTAGCTCTGAACATGCTGGTGTTTCAGTGGCAATGATGCTTGAGATTGCTGTGTTTTGCTACTTAAAATTAATAAAATCAAAAAGGAGAAAAGAGGACAAAGAAGTGAGTTTGCCAGGAATTTGTCTTTTTCATTTTGAAGGTGCTCTGAACACCTTTTCCACATCCCACACCTCAGTGGGCAACACACAAACCATACTGAGGGTACAAATTAACACTGGAGAGTAAGGCTGAGGAAGGACTGAACCCTGGTAAAAGATCTGCTCGGGGCTGCAAAATCTGCACGGAACAAACATGGCAAACAACTTGTCAGCAGGATTTCTGTGTTCTCCACTGCACTGGGTTTCTGGGTGAGGGTTGATGTGCAGAGGGAAGCAGGAGTTAGCACAAACTCTTCTGTGACTTGAAAGCCATGTGGAGAGCCTTGGCATGTGTCCTGAAACACCTGGTTTGTCCCTTTTGTGTGAGCTCTTTCCACCGGCTCATTTTCCTCAGAAGTGGCATTTCGAAAGTATCGTGTTTTGTGAAGAGTATCTGAGTTTTATTTCTGGGTGATTTATTTAAGGGAAAGATATCTGTATTCTACCAATTGTAGAAAAAATAGCTGATGTATGTCCACCCACTCAAAATAAAACTGCTTTGGTGGATTTGAACTGGGCCTTCTGAAAACTTTCCTTCCAAAATAGACTGCCTCTCCCATAACTGAGAACCATAAGCTCGTCTGAATAAATGCTGCTTATGTTTTCCTTCAGAATTGCTTTTGGGCTCTCACAAACCCAAACTCTGCTGATGTCCACAAACCAGACCTGCTGTAGCTTTTGGAGGTGGACTAGAGAGGCTGGCGATACCATATTCCTACCTGGAGCTGAACTGTGCATGCCAGGTTTTCCAGAGTTTGATGAGCACTTCTAAACACTCAGTATGCTCTTTACCTTCATATTTAAGAACTGTTAGAATTAGTTTTCAAATATGATCCCTTAGTCTCGGTTCTCCAGATGATGTATTAGGGTATTGCATTTCTGGTTTGAACATCACTTATAACCTTAACTGCACACATTTAGGGAGCCAAACCTCCCCCTGAGGCGATCGTGTTGAGCAGGTGGCAGGATGCTGGCAGATTAATTTATGTCATAAAGCCTCCAATTCGGTTGTTTATTCAGGTTTTCACTATCTGCTACTGTGGGCAGAAATTAGATGTTGCCGTTGTTGGTATTCCTTCATGAAAATACAGCATAAAAATCAGACAAATGTTCATAACTACAAAAACTTGGGGCTTTAATTTGAATGTTAGTTTTCAGTTAATGGTTGGAGAAGTGGTGGTGTTTGACCTACCACAGTTGAGATGCAATTGCAATACAGGAGTTTGTTGGTTTATTTGTTGTTAATCGCATAAACAAGTGGAAGAAAGGATGGGGAGAGTAAAGTTAATTTGAGAAGAGGTAACTCTTCTGAGACAAAGCTTAAATCTTGCTGAACCAGGGAGGCTGAGACAGTACTCGCTGAGCACGAAATTCAACTTTTTCAGTATTTATTTCCTGTAGGCTGATTAAATTGTCTGGTGTTAAGGGAGCAAGTTTTCACATTGTGATAATGATTGGTATTCAATATCCAATTTAGGATGTTTGTTCAATAATTCAATATTTGTGATATGTCTTGGTAAGTGAAACTTTTTACATGTGAGTTGTACATTGAAAAATGGCTTAATATCTAATCTTAATAATGCATATATACATTTATATTTTAATACTTCTGCTTTTCAATAAATACTATGATTCCACAACACGTTTGTTTACTGTTTCATAATTATAACACTAGCATTTATGAGTCACTGAGAAACTTTAAATGATCTATATGGTGTCCGGTTAAATGTTCTTAACAGTTTTGTTTTTGAGAGAAAAAAAAATACCATAATGCTTAAGAAAAGATAATGTTTCTTCTTCCGTCAAGATACTTACCAGTCTCATGTGACCTGTTAACTCCCAAGCTATCAGAGAAGGTTTTCTAGTTAGCAGCTCCATTCCCTCTCAAGAGAAAGCCCTGATAAATTAATTTGAATCTGATTTTTTCTTGACTACCCAGGGTGGTGCTGTAGGTATCTTTCATGTTGGATGACCCTGAAAGATGGAAAGCAGTCAGAAAGTCGCAAACGAGATTAGATGGGTCAGAGAAAAAAGGGTTATTTTCTCAAATGTGAATGTTGCTACCCTAAGCCTGCTTTAGACATTTACATCTAATGTCTGCTTGTTTATATATTTGCCTTCTTTCTAACTTAAGCACCTTTAATCTGGTGACTGGAAACTATGTGCAGAAACTGGAAGGCTAAAGGTCATCTCACCATGGGTAGCTGGATAGTAAATGGTAAGAGGGCTGCTTGACAGAGAAGCAGCTGGAGCAGAGGGGCGTAGAAAAGTGAACTGGCTTAGGCAGTGTAGATCAGCAGATCAGGGAGGAGAGAGCAGCTGGGAGAGGAACTGGGGAAAAAAGAAGTAACTGGTAGAGGCTGTGTTTGTGAGAAAATGGCACGTGGAGAGCCTTGGGAAGATGGGAGAAAGGGGTGGCTTTCCCCTGAAATAAAATCTTCTTGACAGATATGCTTGTTGGCTCTGATAACAGCGTCTCCTTTAGGCTCAAGATTATTTCTTTGCTTAGGAGTAGCAGTTCCCAATGGTTTGCTTTCAATTACGTACTATAGATTGTGGTTTTTTGGCACAACTGTCTGTATTTAAACATACATGGAATACATGTATTTAAAACATACATGGAATACATGTAAGGATGAAATAGTCACAGAAGACAATCCCTTGCAGGACTCTCAGACCAGATAGAAATAAAGAGTAATGTAAAAGTACAGCTGCTAACTAAGTTAATAAAAACTGACTTAATCTTGTGTTTGTGGATGAAAACCTGGTCTGAGTCAGTCTCCAGCTGAGGTATTTCCACTTGTGATGGTATCTGTGGAGTGCTTGAGGTCTCCTGCTCTATGTGCAGTGTGTTTCTAGGTAGTCCATTTCTAACTGTGGATTTCTGCCTAAGAATGTGTCTGTGGGTGAAACCCTGGCCTTTTGTACTGTGGTGTTTGTGCTGTACCAAAGTGAAAATGCTGACATGCTCTCAAACTGCAGTAACTTCTTAGGGCTTGAGCAGACAGGTTGGATAAGATGATCTCCAGAGGTCCCTTCCAATCCCTACCAGTCTATGATGCTGTGATTCTTAGTTCTGATCATTTTGAAAAATTGGTACTGACTGTCCCTTACTCTCCTCCAGAATGTGGATTTTCCAGCACACTATATGCACAATGGAAGTAAAGCTTAAAGGTTAAATGCTGTTTCTGAACCTAAAGAAGGATATTCACAAAAGCTAACCGGATCCATCATACAGTCAGGGGAAAGGGGAGATTACTCCACAGGATGGGAAGTTCAGTGGCTACATGCTCTGACTTGCTTTCTAGAAGGGCTAATGGCTACACAGGGAACCAAGGAGAGCAGTACATTATGTGAAAACGATTATTTGTGAACACCCTTTGAAATGTAATAGCCCAGATGCTGTCATTTACAAATTCCCAGTTTGCTTTCCACTCATGTGGCTTCAGCAGCATTAGTTAAAGTTGGGTGGTTTAGCAAACATTTTTTGTCATTACATCTATTTGCTATTACATTCTTCAAGTGTAAATCATGGAAAAGTAAAAGCATTAAGCAGTTGAACAGTAATAAAAATATCTCAACCCGATGTTCTGGAGATGATATATATACAGCCATTTACAAAAGAGAGTAAAACGGAAGAAATGAGAAAGGAGTATCAGTTGGGAAAAATCTTACGTGTTCCTGGCAGTTTTTGAAGCTGCTATAAGTTTTTGTAGGTTTCCTTTTCAACAAAAGAAATGAATATTTTTTTCAGTGTAATGAATTTAATAAGTAGGTGATATTGCGCAGTATTTTTAGTTACAGCTCATTTTTTTTAACCGCTGCTGCTTGGAAGTATTTCTTGTTTAACAGAACAAATGTGTAAATTTATCTTTTAAAAATATTCCATTGGTTTTAGAGCATTTTCTTTTACTTTCTGGACTTTAAGATGTCCCTTGAATAAACACTGCTCTGCATCACCTCTCACATATTTTGTTCCTACTAGTGAGCTTTTTAAATGTATGTGTTAAAGTGGAACTTGTAATCCTTTTTCACTGTTTGTTGTTGGGTGTTTTTTTAACAGGAGGCTTTCACATATGAGTGAAATGATCATAAATAATCACCGTGCCTTATTAAATAGATGATATTAATAGAAGATTCTTAATGCATTCACTAAGCATCTTAATTAGTATAGGTAAAACCTATTTTATACTTTTGGAAATAAGGCAAGATTCATTTCTAGCTTGTTGGCTGTTTATCAACCTCTCTTAAAGTTGCTGGCCATCAGGGTCTCATTCCTCCCATGCCTCTAGTTAGGGTTTACCTGTTGAATATTATTTTGATGACAAATTTAATAAAAACTCATATATGGAATAATACTTTTACACCATGGCAACAGTATCAAAACATTACTGTTCTTCCTGTACTCATTTTCTTTTACTGGCCAGAAAAAGAATTTGGTGACTGGGGACTCCAAGAAATCTTCAGTGAAAGCACAGAACTTACTTTTGTTGGGTTGGTTTTTTTTTTTTTTCTTCACTTGATCTATAGACTTAGTGTAGGCCAAAAGTCCCATGATGGGAAGTATGCATATGTTAAATTTAATGAGAACTCTCCCTAAATAAATAAGCAAAACCCCCAAATACCCCAGCTTTGACAGAAAGATACACAGAACTTTTTTCCTCCTCAATAGTAGTTCTACAGTTGTCTCTCATAGCTCCTTAAATTGAGCCCACTGGGGTAATTGGGACATTTTTCCCTATAAAGGTTGTAAAAAGACCTACTTTCTTCTAACCATGGGCACCATTTCCAAAAGCATAAAACCTCTCATTCTCTGAAGCCGAAAGCATAACTGGCAGCCTGGCTTCAGGTGAGGGCAGATTGGCATTTGCTGAGTCCCTCACTGGGCTGTCGCAGTCCTTTCCTCACTGGGCTGTCCCCAGCCTCTGTGGGGTGGCTGAGTGGGCTGCTCCTAGTGGGAGGGCTGGGTATGGAGACCTGGGGAAGTTAGCTGACAGTTTGAGTAACTGGCTGGAGGGGGAAGGTCAAAGTATCTGATAACTGGGGCTTCTAATACTTACCAGCAGTAACTGCAAGAGGTATTAATTTTGTCTGTCAAAACAGACTAAAGCAGTACTTAGGAACTGGAGATTATTCATTTAAATTATGAAAAGGCTAAAGTTACAGTGATGGATGTTTTGAAGGATGCAAGAGGGGACTAAAGTTATATTTAAATATGAATCCACTGTGAAGCTGTCATAACATCCCTTACAGTAGAAAGTGAAATTGCTGAGCTGCAAGATTTGTTTTCTCAAACTGTACTTAGGACACTTCCAGTCTTCAGCTTCTATGGTATTTCTCAGATTAGGGAAATGACTCTGTAAACTTGGCTCTTTAGGCAGTACTGACCCTCGTGGTGGTTGTGGCATGAGAGCTTTCCATGCAGCTCTGAGTTTTGGCTGGATCCCATGGCAGGTCTGAAGGTTGCATGAAAGAGGATGGACATCCTCTGGAATTACTGGTTTTTGAAGAGCAGGCAATACAGGTTAAGTGCATTTTTTCTTCTCAAGAATCCTTTGGGTCCACCAATGGTTGAATTTATCTTTATGAAAGGATGTTTTGTGTGTGGGATGTAATGCATTTCAAATCTCAGCTTCAGTGAGATGGCAGTGATAGAGTATATATTAATATCCTCTCTGGCATAAAACTAACATGGACTGTTTCATTTCTAGTTCAGATTTTTTTTTTTTTGTTCATTTTAAAGAACTCTCTTAAGTGCTTCAAACGGGTGTAGTTCTCTCTCTATTTTAATGTGGAAATTGTGATGGTGGAACGTCATCTGATTGCATTAATCACAGCTGACTGCAGCCTGCTTTATGAGGTGCAGCCAGCGTGGGCCTCAGTGGAAGTTGAAGGAAAGGTATGCTGATGATAAGCACCAGCCTCTGAGACTAACTAGTACAACTGCTTTTTGTGTTGCTTCTGTAGGATCTGTTGCAGCTTTTATAGTCATAATGCTTCTTAAAAGTGTCTCATAGATACATCTTAACCAGTGTACTTCATATTTTTAGTGTGAATTGAAAGCACAGCTACATTGGTATATCTTCTGGGGGAAAAAAATGAGAGGGTTTTTGGCAAATGTTTTGTCACAGTCTTGCCTTTATTTGCTTCCTTACGATTAATGTTTCTTGTTTATTTGTTTGGGTTTCTTTGTCTTTTGTGGGTTTTGTCCCCTTTGTCCCCTCTCCTTATTCTAATTGTTGATCTTGCAGCCAAAAAACAAACTTTATAATGAATGGAGTAGGCAAAGAAGCCACCAGCTACTAAGGAGTTACTGCCAATAGATTCCAATTCCATGTTTCTGGAATATTTACGATCTTTCCTCATTTATTCAGTGGAGGTTTTATTAGTGCTTCAGGAGTCAGAACCATAAGGATTTTCAAGGTACTTCTCTGCAGTATAGGAAAAAGTATAGGAAAAGTATAGGAAAACTTTCCTCTTAAGTATTTATGATTAAGCAATTGGGAGCCAGTAAGGATACATGAGGACATCTTATCTAAGTCTAGAAGTTTTAAAAGCTTTGGTTGAGGTTTAATGTCCTGTTAGATATACTGGATGCCACTAACACTACAACCTTTTAAACGTTTAAAGCCAGGTAATTTTGAACAAAGGTTGTGAATAAGTAACTTGCATTTACATAAATATGAGGATTCTTCACCCTGGGAGTTTCTATCTTGATATCCTTGATTAGATAGTCCCTTCAGGAGAGCACTGCAGACTCAGATACAGGCTTGGTGTGTTTGCTCATCAAGATAGTGCTGCTTGCTGCAGTTCCTTACAAAGCAAGGGAGTTTTTAATGACTTTGTGGCTACAGACATCTCAGCACAGAAGGAGACCTTGAGAAAAGCATGAGCGTTGTCTTGCAATAATGTAGTCTTTTTTAAAAAAAAACATGACATATTTCTCTAAGAACATGTGTGGGTTTTCTTTTGGTAAAGTTTATACAGCTCCCCTTTCCATAGTTCTGTGCAGGTTCCAGGATGCCAAGTACTGCTGCAGTATTTGCCCCCAATTTCCATAATGAAAAGATTAACACAACTAGTTAAAAACTTGTCTTGGATTTCACAGCTTTCCTTTTTGTTTTGGAGAAGGATTAAGAATGTGGTGAGCCAGAATCTCTCTTTTCTGCAGTGTACATTACAAAGCTGGCTGACTGGTGAATTCAGCACAGGGAAAATAGTTTTTTCCAATGCTTTTAGACCTTTATGTGCCAGTCTGTCTCTCACTAGCAGCAGCCCTTGCTTTCCATCAGCTGGCCTTCCACTCCTGTAGCGATCACAAGGTCTTCAGGAAGAGTCACCAGCACATTCCTACCCCATTCTCATATAGATTGGGTGGGTTTGCAGTATTAGTAGAACGTGAACCACCAGTTTAGATGACTGGGATAAGGGTCGGAGAAGACTTAAAGTTGTCTGGATTGAGGTCTTCAAAATGATG
This sequence comes from Ceyx cyanopectus, assembly GCA_013401355.1. Lineage (NCBI taxonomy): Eukaryota > Metazoa > Chordata > Aves > Coraciiformes > Alcedinidae > Ceyx > Ceyx cyanopectus. Next base: position 156,986 of record VYZU01049279.1, read on the forward strand.
AAGTAGACAGTAAAGCCATTGTGGTCAAAGAGGAAAAATAAAAAGAAATTAAGGTATGAGGAAAGAATGGATTTGCTTTATGTTTCGTGTATTTCAAAAGAAATAAAGACATGATGTTACCTTGTGTTTTTCTGATCTTGTGGCTTGCTGTTTCCAGCTCCTCAGCCTGGAAGCTGTTGTCTATGGAGTGATTTGGCTTTATTTTTGATCTTTTCCTGTCCCTCACGTGCAGCATCAAACTGTTGCCACCCAGTAGTCTTGTTCTACCACGTGAATCTTTTCTCCTTTGTTCTGGTCTAAGAAGTAAGGGGTTTTTTTTTCTGTTGTAATTTTCAGTAATTAAATTGATTAAAATTAAACTGGTGGGGAAACTGCATTTGATTACACAGGCAATACAGGGGAGGTAAAACTCATCTAACTAGGTTCCTTTCCAGCCTTCGGGCTTTTAATAGCTAAGTTAATTTCCTAGAGGAATATGGGTTGATTGAAGGAAAACCTATAATCATTAATTGTGGTAGATTTAATTTTCTTGAAGTATAAAGAAAAGACTGCCTGAGACTTTGGGGGAAGAGCAGAGCTGTACTCCTGCAGAGCCACTTTCTCCATCCAGAGCTTAGTGTTTCTGACAGCCCTCAGCAAACTCTGTTAGAATGTATGGACTATGTGTAGGGTTTATCCATATCGCAAGGAGTGAAATTATTAGGGATAAATTGTTAGGATATTTTATTCCTGCAAATCATGACCATATGCTATATATCTGCTAGTGCAGGTTTTGTATAGTAATCTACCTACCTGATGCTTCAGGGACATAAGATCTTCTCTAGCTATCCACTGAACCGTTTCTGTGCTAATGTGGTTATAGGAAGTAAGATTGCTGCAGTTGCTTTCCAAGACAAAATTTTTCCATATGCAATAAAGTTTGGGTTTTTAAATTATCATTTAATTTCTTTCCCCCAATGATCAGAGCATGTGACTGATATTTTGGGGCCTCTATTAATTGCCACTAGAGATGTAATTGTATAGAGAGCTTTAAAAGATGATTAATCTTTTTCTTTCCTGGGCAGCTATAAAAAAAAACTTTATCTCCCTTACAGATGTGCTTATATGTGGCATAAGATGCCTGTAATACCCTTTGACATTACTGGTCTTTGTATTTGTATAAACTACATTTGTACTTTGCCTAATTCTGTCTTTGTTTAAACAATAAATTTTTCAGAAGTACTCAGCTGACTCCTAAATCACACTAGTAGTATTAGAAGAATGAAAAGGAAGTGTTTGCTATGCACATATTAGATTACAGTATCCTTGTTTGTGTTTCCTAGACGTGAATAGATCACTGTGAGTTACATACTAATCCTGGATGAAAAGGGTCTATAAGAAAGCTTGCAACTTCTTAAGATTTTTAGTTTTCCTGATATAAAGTATAGAAGGATTGATAACTCATTAAAATACCAACTAATTGAGAACATTTTTTTAGAAAGTTGCTCTAGATGGGCTGTATGCACTGCAGCATCTGGAGATAAATGACTAACTTTAGATCGCACACATTCATCCTAAAGTGGTTTTTGTGCTGCGTGCATTCGTCTCCCTTTTTGCTTTACAGAAAGATTGGTAAAACCAAAACCACGGAAGTGCTTATTAGATCAACACATTAAAAGTACTCAGTAAAAATTAAAAAAAACCAAACCAACTCAACTGAACAATCACCCCAAAAACAACAATAAAAAAAAAACAAACAAAAAAACCCAAACAACAAAGAGCAACATATTTTGAAGTGATTAACCAGTTTTCCCAAATTTATCTTTGCTTTGTCTGTAGAAGTTGTAGGATTCTTTTTTCTTTGTTTCCTGTGTCTTAAGCTGTGATTAGTGAGCCAGTCCTTTTTGTTGAAGCGTTCAGTGAGAACAGCTCCAACAGTTAGGTGCTGTGGTCTACAAAAAAACTTGCGACTGAGTCGTGGCCCAGGCAAAAGTTCAGGCTCGTTCACTTGCTGCTCCAGGTAGTGGCACTACTCTTAGGCTAATGGGCAAATTGTTACTATAAGCAAGAAGAGAAAATGTGAGCAAAACCAGCAAGTACAAGCAGTTCCTGCGGTTTTTAGTAGTGGTTATAGCTGAAAGGGTTTGTGGTGGAAGTGCTTGTGGTGATGATGGTAAATTAACCACAAGCATCTTTGCCACCAGAGGGTGAATTCATATCATCCGTCGGGTTCACAAAGCACAGATGTCCCCAGTTGCCACCCAGCAGCGGCTATCTGCCATCACTGGCCATGGAGGGAAATCAGGCTTCCACGTGTGCTCTTCTGATCTGCATCCCAGAGTCATGTCTGCTCCAGACATCTGCAAGACATTGTCTCATTGGGAATAGCCTTACATGACAAGGCAGCACGAGTTCTGCTTCCTTCCATCCCTGCGTTTGACCACTGGAAGTGGCGGGAAGCGAGGATGTGAAATTTTAGGGGTGATGCTCTGGTGCACGTACGGTGAAGTTACTGATCTGATGTTGTAGCTTGGTGCTTTCTCTTTCCTCACGGCATTGCTGGTGTGTGACAGTGCAGCCAGCCCACCCTCCTGTTGCACTTCACAGAAAATAAAAGATTCTTGTCCAGCATAACCTCAGTAAATTTTTCATCAAAGCCTTAATACCGTTTCTCTCAGGTATTACCGGCTTGAATGCACACCCTTGTAACATCAGTGCTTATTTACTACTTTCTATTTTTTTTTTATAATAGCTTTAATCTCCTTCATCATTAAGAATTGCCTCCAATCTTAGCGTTGAAAAGGTATCTTGAGATTGTACTAAAACTGACTCCTTGCTTTTATTAATCACGCAGCCATAGGGTGCCCAGGGAGCAGGTAGGCAACTGATATGAAGGCAAATAAGGTGCAGGGCACTGTTTAGTAGGCAAGTAACCGAGCAGTATGACTCTGATGTGACGATGGTTGGGATAAATCATGAACTGTGAGCATCTGCAGCTAGGTGAGATGAGAAGCCCTCCCCCACAACCTGACGAGAACAAAGAGTTGTCCCACACAATCTGAAATCCTGTCATTGCCAGGGATTTCATTTGGGCTCTTGGCTCTGTCACACCTTTGAAAATATCTGCAGGCCTTCACATCATTTTGATTACTTGTGATCTCCCTTTTCTTTAAAGTCCCTGAATAGAGCTTTTTGGGTTTTCAGAGAATGTGAAAATGGTAAGCTAAAAGTAAAAATACTGTGGTTTGCTTTTTTTTTAAAAAAACGACCTTTAGATTATGTTTCTCCATTTTAAGGCATGTCATGGAGGGTATTTTCCAGGAATAGCAAAATGGAGATGATAATGCATCTCTCTCTGACTAAGCTGACTTATGTCTTGAGAGGCATTTTCTGATTTCTCTGATAGACTAAGTTGATGGCTACTCTTTATTGTCAAGATCTTTTATGGTCTTCTAAAGACTTTTTAGCATTTAAATGGTGACTTGCTTCAAAAAGTCAGTTAATATAAAGTGTGGATAGTATATTTGACACGAGTATAGAGGAAGATTCAGAAGAATATTCTTATGAACAGTATAAGATGTCCAGTCTGTATTTTACTGTATTGCATTATTCCTGGTTTGACTGAAATCCTGAGGTGATTAAATTCCACTTTCCCTTACAAAGGAATACGTCACTGTTGTTACAGAAATATTTAGCCCTATAGCAACAGGTTGGAACTATGTTTGAAAACAAAAGTACAGTAAAATACATAACCAGATTCTCTGTTTCTTCTGTAATGTGGCTCACAGCGAGCACGGTGGGAACTGCTCCTGATTTCAGGCTGTACAAAGAAAGGATCATTAGGGAGGTGGTGCAACACCTCCATATGAAGAGCATGTTGTGTTCACCCAGTTGGATACATAGTAAAGTAGATCTTACTTCAGTACTTCACTTGCAGGCTCTTCAAACCCTACATGTCTGTGCTAGTTGCTTGCAGGAGCTTGTAATTCATTGTCAGAACCTTCCTTCCAGACTGCTCCTGCAAAAACACTGCAATAACACCTTGCCTTCCTCTAACTTTGAGGCAAAATTTGCAAGTGAAGTCTTGTCTGCATAGCTGGAAAAAAGTGTGAGGACTGTTTTGGTAAGGCATGAGGTGTGCCTCCCCCTCCCCCCTCCTTTTTGCCTTTCCAAAATTGGATATGCTTCATGAGTGTTAATACCCTAAGAAAATACAGTAGTGTGGGCACTTGCTACTTTTCCTCCAACATAGGCCTGCTTAGGTCAGCCCTGCAGCTGGAGCCAGGCTTGACCTTGCTTAGACTGCCTTTGAGGGGATCAGAAGCACCATGGAGCTGTGCCTGTGCCACGAGGCACCTCCTACTGCTGCCTCCCCACAGAGAAAGGTTTGCTCAGGGCGAGGCCCTGGGAAGCTCCTTTTAGTTCATGGGTTAGGGGTTTTATTGTTTCAAAGCCTGAATGTTGAATTTTAATGTTTCAAGGCTGAAATACATTTGGTTTTGTCACCTTTTGATTTCTTTTTGATTTTCATAGCATAGTGGATGCCTTATTAACAGTTTTTGCAGTCAGACATTTTCCTTCTTGAAATAAAATATTATGCAATTATTTTCTAGCAAAGGAAATTGAACTGAAATCTCGTGACTCCAGAAGTACCATACCAATGTTTTAAAAACAAGATAAAAGAAGAAATAGCTCATAGGTGTGTACAGGTAGACTTAGGGAGGTTCCGTGATGGTTGTAATTTTGAAAAGAGAAAGGCAAAGAAAGCACAAAGAACTTCATGCTAATTTTTGTCTGTTTTCCAGATAACGTGTTCTGTTACCTTTAGGATAACATAAAGAAGCAAGGATTATATAAATGTCACTAATTATTTTGAAATAATTACTACCAAAACAGCTTTTTTAATTGTGTAGGTAGAACCTAAGTTCACCTCATAGGGTTTTTTTTGCGTAGGCTTTTAAATATTGGTGATGACTCTGCTTAAATGGATTAATTACATACTGTAGCACTTCGATTCCTTTTAATGTTACATTTACAAACCCCACAAATGGCCTGAATTATGAGATGAAGAATTTTCTGTAGTGGACATGAGTATTTTTTTTTCCCCTCATTATTCTGCCCTGAAATAAGTTCCTGTTGCTTTACATTTCAGCTTGCCTATATTCTAAAATACCTTGATGATCTAGAAGGCAACTTTAAGTGGTTGAGCAAACCAAAAATTGACACACAAAATGGATGAAATCTTAATTTGTGGCTTTCCCTTTAGCATCTGGTGGAGCGTGTGACAATTTATCAGTCTGTGTTTGAGACTGAAATTATTGCAGCTTTGCACCTTTTTCACGTTTGCCAGAAAAAAAATGAGAGGAATGTGAAAAACGAGCTGCCTTTTGCAAAGTGGTTCACACAAAACATGACCATGGACATTTCTGTGCTTACCAGCCAGTTTCAGCCTTTTCCAGCTCCTTCCCTTCAAAGTGCAGCTCCTGATTCAACAAGTCTGTCATCATCTCCCTTCCAGGGATGAGATCAGCCTCAGCAAACAGGTTCTTCTAACTGTCCCTCACCAGACGCTGGCGGGAAACCTTTTCCTTGTGCATTGCTTTCTGTCCTTGGAATTGCAACACATGTTTCTGTCTAACTGAAAATAATACCAGGGGATGGGTATGAAGAGTATGAATTTTCTTGGTATGAATATGCAAACTGCTGGTTTTGCAGGATTTCCCCTGGAATGTTTTTGCAATTTTACTGGGTACTGAAGATCTGATGAATACCTCTCTTAAAAAAAAACTCACCTGTTTTTTTGGATATTCTTTTAAGCTACATTTTTAGCTGCAGTTCACAGACTTCCTCACCAAGAAACAGTTGTGGTGATTTGGAGTCCTCAGGCTCCTGTGAAGTTTAGGCTCGTTTTAATGTTGGAGAGTAATCTTCAATCCATATGGAAGTTTATACAGCAGCATTTAGGAAGTACTCTAGGCCAAACTCTTTCTCTCTCCTATGTTTTTCTCAGTATATGTTGGTCAACTTCAGTTTCTGTTAATTTTCTCCTACTTTGCATTTAAAGCAATTAGTGTACTTCACTGTAAGGTAAAAAACCTGTCTTTTTACTCCTACTTTGAAGGTATGCCTCTGATGTACTCTGTACATTAAATGCCAGGCTGATAGCTGGGTGCTTAATTCTGCACTGTGTTCACAGCACACTGCTGCTGCTGCTGCTGCTGCTGCTGCTGCTACCACCCTGCCTACGTTAGGTTTTGTGGGTTTAGTGTTTTTTTGTTTGTGGTTACTTGTTTTGTTTTTTCTTTAAATCTTCATATCCGATTTCAGAGATGCTTTGCATAGAACTGATTAAGCTTTAATGGGTGCAATATATAACTTTTAAAAATAGCTTCTTGTATAAATGCATATTATATATTGAGTTGGTAATGTAGTAGAATAAAAATAACTGAAAAGTTATGACAGTTATTGTTTCCTTATTGAACTCAAAATGTCGTGAAGGCAATTTCCTTGACAGGATCAACTCCTGAGCACTTACTAGTATGCTGATTTTTTTCCCCCCTTAGTCTACCTATGACATAGCCTTTACAAACTTGAAATAGGAGATAATGACTATTTTATTTGCAAAGATGTCAAAACTTAGTTTTAACTATTTGTTCTCTATGTAGAATTTGTGAGAGGAATTGAATAGAACAGACTATATGACCAGCAAACCACAAAGCCCCTTTATTTGTTCTAATTACAAAACCAGTACTTTTAATTGTACAAGGCCTTAATTAGATTTTCTTTATCTTCAAAACAGGACAAATTTGCAGGGTACACTTACAGTATCAAGGAAAAAAACAAGGCAGGGAATATTTAGTCCCTTCCTTAAGTTTCTCATGTCACCTGTTTTGGTAACAGAGCTGATGGAAACTTCCTAAGCTGAACTGTTTGCACTCATTAGGTCATGCTACTGGACATCTTGGCTTTTTAGAGAGCTCAAAGGTGGTACTTTTTACTAACAATAAAAAGAGACTGAGCAGACATTCACTCCTCTTTACAGAGGTTTTTGTGGACAGAAGAGGACAAAATTTCTTAATACATGGAAGCTCAAGACTTTGAGTGTGTATCAAGAGTATGATGTACTCTCAATCACTCATTAAAAGCAAGCAAACCACAAAGCTATTGGGCTAAACTCAGAAGCATCTTAAGAGCCTTCAGGAGCAGAGTGGGTCAAGGCCAGGTCTTTTGCTTGAGGCCAGTCTTTTGGCCAGTAGAGTGATTGCTCCAAAGAGCTGTGGTGTGAGGGCCAGGGCATGCAGAGCAGCCAGTCCTCTGTAGGGACTGGCCCTCCTGCCCTTGCACCTCTGTGTGTAGCCATCTAAATACGTCAGGCTTCAACTTGTGAGCCAAGGGATTCAATCCCAGTGTAGCTCCTTTGTGTTAGTCTGGAGGGGCAAAAGCTCTTTCCAGGTACAGAGAGAAAGAACTTGCTTGTAGAAGTCTTCTGTAGCATAGAAAACAGTTAAGTGCTGCTACCCGTACTGTGGAGCTGGTTCTGGTGTACAGTTACAGACAGGTTATTGTTCCACTTTCCATATAGAGTAAGCATCTGAAAGCTGTCTGTACAGAAGGTGTCTGAATATGCTAATAGTGGTATTTACTGATGTGCCGAAACATTTTAAGTCAATCTTATTTTGTAGGCTGGGTGGTTTCCTAATTTCTAGTAGTCTGCTTTGCGTCATTATGTACTTACATAACTCGGCAAGTCTGGCCCAGTCTGTTATTATAATGTTGTTTTACCTCTCCTGACTGCTGTGGCTTTGTATGCAAGGGAATATTTTGAGTATAGTTACTTATAGTGGTCACTACACTGTAGTATATTGTTTATAGCTGGTTTTATTTACTATATATACTTTGAAATTGCTTCATGATCTTTAAGCCTAAAACGTTTGGCTTTAAGGCCCCAAAACACATCTTGTGTTAAAAACTGGTTGAATGTACAACGTACAGTTGTTAGCTCACTCTTCTTTGTTCTCTCTGCTTTCTTGAGAGAAGATCAAACAAAATGTACTGACAGGTATGGATGTCTCACAAAACATGTAGAAGAAATGTAGCTTCCCGTTCCATAAATTACTGGTACTCTACTCACCAGCTGCCTGTTATGATGTTTTATTGATGAATAAAAATGGTGTCTGAGGCAATAGAGTGTCCTGCATCTTACAACTCTGCCAGTTATAAAGATGTCTTCTTGAATAAATTTCACAATTATAAAGTATTGACAAAAATATTTAATCTTTTTTACATGAAAATAAGCTCAAACATCTGCTGCCAAAGTCAGACAATATCAAGTCATCTTTTATAAATATATTTTTATTATACTGACAGATGCATGGCTGCATGACATAGATGTCAATTTAAGTTACTAGTGCCATTAATACTTGACAAAGACATGCTCCCAGAAGAATTTACGTTTTCAAAGTGTTGTCAGATGAGTGTATGCCAACAAAAAGTAACCAGAGTTATTCAGCTGTGTTGTTAACAAAGCTAAAAGCGTGTTACCTCTAGAGACATCACAAACATAGGTGTTCACGTCTTTTCTGTTTTCTAAATTCCCCAGAATTGACAGCAGAAAAATAATTCTGTGTCTGCAAATGTCTGTTTAAGCAGCCCCTACATACATCCTTTCTTACTTTTTTGTACCTTTTGGCTTACAGCGCAGAAAGATTTTCAGATTCATTGGAGGTGAACTTCTTCAGCATTCACTTTCCACAAAATTTCAAGTAATCCTACTTCTTGGCAAGGATGCTGTTGGAAACAGAACGTTGAGGAAAATGTTAAGACCTGTGCCAGAGTTTCTGGTCTGCTTATTCCGTCAAAAAAAGTCTTGGAAAGCTCTAGGACTTAACTCATTAAGAAGATTGAGATTTAAAACATTCATGTACAGTTCTTATTTGTCAAATATGGTGGTATATTCATTATTCAAATGTGTAATTTTTTTGTAAGCTGAGATTTCATTGTGGGTATTCCGTAATGAGAAACTATGCTTGCTTGAAATTCTTTCCTTCCAGGTCTTTTTTGTTTGTTTGTTTTCCCTCTCTCTGTGCAGAAGTGTTTTGGAAAGAATTTTGTTTCTTAGAGCAAGTGTGGAGATTTCTGGGTAAACCAGACCAATGTTCATGGTTTGTTTAGTAGTGCTGCCCTGGTACTGCTTCTCTGTGTTAAAAAGCGTAAAAGTGTAATGTAGTGACATGCCAAGTCATTTGAAATAGTGAATTTCTCATTGAATCTGGGGTGATAAACATCTCTTTATGTGCTAAATCATTATACCCAGTGATTAGAGACTGCTTTTTTCTTTTTCAGTGTTGTTTTTTGGGGGTTTGTTGTTTGGGGGTTGCTTTTTTTTTTTTAAATAAGGTAAGCCTGGACTTTGTAGAAACACTTTTTACTGCTAATGCTTCTAATGTATCTAATATAACACAATATAGAACTAAAGGACTGAAGACCATATTACTATTTCTAGATCTATTTCTGTTCAGTGTACTGAGGCAGACTGTGAGGATGAGGTCTGTCTCTCAAAACACAGAGCTCAAGACTCCTTTTAAAGTGGTGGCAATGTGCAGCATCTCCTGTAATGTTATTTTTCTCATCCTGAAGCCACTATTTAAAATACACCACAGAAACTGGTCCCGAAATATGAATTAACATCATTACTATTACCATCATCATCATTATTTGAAGCCTATGTTACTGGTTGTTGCGGTTTGGGGTCAGGGCAGCCCCCAGACCGATAACAGACCGCTCTCTTTTAACCCCCCTCCCTCCCCAAAGGGGAGAGAAAAGGAATAAGGGAGAGAGACTTAGTGATTCGAAAAAGGAACTAAAGCAATTTAATCAAAAAATGAAATGAGGTATATACAAATATATACAAATATATACACAGCCAGTACCGAACCCAACCTCCCCCCGATGGTAATTACGTCACCCTCACGGACGCTGTGGAGGAGTTGGACTCTGGCACCGGGCCTTCAGGATCAGGATCGAAACGAGAGATCGAAAGAGCAAGCAAGAGAGCGAGAGAAGAAGAAGAAGCAGCAGCAGCAGAAGAAACAGAAGAAGCAGAAGAAGCAGAACGAACCTCTCGACCCCCAAACTTTATATACTGGATATGACGTGTATGGCATGGAATACCTCGTTGGTCAATTTGGGGTCACCTGTCCTGTCTGCTCCTCCCCACAGGTGCGGTCTTACACTTTCTGCACCCCCCAGTGCAACACACAAGTTCTAGCAGTGGCCTTGGTTTTGCATTCCATCCATGGCAGTAACTGTAAACGTTAGGTGTTATCTCTGCTAGAAGCAGAGACTGTCTGCAAAACATGCCTCCAACTCCAGAAAGTGCAGCTAGTTAGAAACTTAAGCTAAAAAGCAAAATCACTGAACTGAATTTGCTTGCTTTTCACCCAAACCAGGACACTGGTGCAGGCAAAACCATTTACATTTGGATGAGCTCTCACCTCTGCTGCCTCTTGTGGGCCATCTCCAAGTGAGATGTTTTGGATGGAACTTTATCAATGTGTGTTACGTTTCAGTCTGACAAGGACATATGTATTCTACTGGCTGCCTGACCACTCTGTGTCATCGCTGCTCTTAGTATAAATGAGTACATATTAAAATAATATTTCAAGTTTGTACTGGAGTGGATTTTCAGAATTAATGACCAAGAGTCTGTAGTAGACTATAGTTTGGAAGGAGGCGAAAGGTTGAGCAGGTCACCTTGAAAGGCTAATGTGGGGAGTGAAATGAAGTGCAAAAATTCTTTACTTCACATTTCTTTGGAGTCCCTCTTATGCTTGTTTGTTTTCATTTACTGTTCTTTGCCTTGGTAACTTGGTAGCAATCAGTCTACCTCTTTCCTCCCACACCAAGCCTCCTGTGACTTGAGAATCTTGTGCAGCTCTAGAATAGACAATTAAGGACAAGAGGTTAGTCAAGATGGATTTACTACTTGCCTACAAATATTGTAATGTGTGCTACCTACAGCTGGACACGCCCCGAGTTTGGTCAGGGAACTGTGCATATGCACAGTGTAGCAGGGCAACCTGGGGAGCAATTTGGACTGCATCAAGTTTGGAGGTTGAAAGCTCCCAGGGTCCCACCGCTGGTTGCTCATACCTACCCATAGTTGAACCTCTACAGCAGGAGCCCCTTTCAAAGTGATTTGCAAGGCTTGAGCATTTGGGAGCACTGATGGACAAAATGCAGCTGTAGGTTAACACTGAGGGATTGAGAAGTGAGGCCCTGCTTGCTGCAGCATGATATGGTGTGATTACAGCTGTGGGGCTGTGCTGACCTCTTCTCTGAGTCCAGCTGAAAAACCCCAGCTCTGTCTGGGGAAAAGTTTGTTAGGTGCTAGGTGACAAGTTATTTTTTTAATGATAAGGCTTTCCCAAAGATGGAAAGAGAGGTATATTTTATTGTACCTTTCAGGTACAGTCTGAAAATAAAAGTTCTTGATTTTTGAATGACACATTATCTTTCTGGAAAGGATACTGTGAGTATAATTCAGTCATGTTCTTTCCTGGCATTATAGGAAAGTTGTTTGATTTTCCTTCTAGTATGCAACCTAATTCTTCATTAAAAAAATAAATTTTAAAGTGCCTATGAATTATTACAGCAATTTCAATAGCTGTAGTAGATGAGTTGCAGCCAAAAATCTGTTTGAACCGTTTTTGCTGTTTCTATAGAGAAGCGTGCAATCCTGACTTACTCTCTATGTTATTAACAAGTTTTAGAAAGTATTGGAAAGATGAACATTGTCAGGAAAACTTAATGAGAGAAACATAATTCTCTGAGAAGCCATTGAATGAGTTTGCAACGGAGATGTTGGCTGGCTATCAGAAGATATATTTTTTGCAGTGGAAACTTTGGTCACAGTGACATACAGCAGGTCTTAGCTGTGTCTCTCAACCATAATAACCGAAATCTGAGAATTTGACTTACTGAAGAGCTAGAATAATAATTGTAGACATATTCTACAGTGCCAAAGAAAGAATAATCTTGAATAGCCGACTCATGGCAGTAGCTGACACTTTGTTAATTTTATCACCTTCTGTTATGTAGTATGCTGATTTTTTTCTCAGGTAAACTCATTTTACTGCGGGGAAGTTGATGTTAGCTGTTACAGGAGGTCTTTGGAACATACTGTATGTGGCACGGCTGTTTTTAATTTGTGTCTAATAGTGAATTTCAGTGAGGGCAAGAGCAGGTACAAATAGAAATACTGAAGTTCAGTGGTGCTCTTTGCACACATTTATTATTACTATCATTGTGTCTTCTTTCAAAGGCAGTTCATACGTGGTGATATTTGTTCCCTGCTAGAACTTTACAGAGGGTAGCCAAGAGTCAAAACCGGTCTTGTTATGCTATGTAAAAGCAAAGTAACTGTGACAGTGATGTCTGTGCAATGCAGTTGATTCATTGGATGTAGATAAATGAAAGTTAAGGGTCTTAAGTTAATGCAACAGTATGTGACAGCCAAAAGGGAGGATTTGCACTGTCTTCTCCAAAGTGTGTTTCTCCATCTTCTCTTTCCTAGACACTCCGTCCTGCCACTTGTGTATGTCCCCATGATCCAGTTCACCTGGGTGATGTGATGGAAACATGAAATAAAAGGAACGGGGGTTAGTCTTTAGCTCATTTACTGAGTTGTGTCTGAAGGAAGCCTCCAGACAGCAAATAGGAAGTCAGGCACTTATTTCAAAATGGCTACAAACATTTGGTTGAGGGGTTGGTTTTGTTTTTTGGGGTTTTTTTTTTGGCTGGGGGGGGGGATTGTGTTTGGTTTGGTTTTTCTTTTTCTTTTTAATAAAGGATTACTTGCCACGTTTTCTTCCATCTAATCTTGCAGAGCATTAGAACCAGGCTTGGATCAGAAAGATGCACAAGAAATCCCTCTAGGTTTTAATTCCAACAATTGTAAGAGCAACTAGGATGGGTAACTGTCCCTGTAGTTTGCAAAACTGATTTGATTTCGTCAGCTGTGTTGGATATAAAGGTCCATATTTATTCCTTTAAAGATAATTGCATTTCGAATAGTCTAAAGCGAGAGTCACTGTAAGATAATAATGGTATATGTTGCTTTAAAATTAGAGATCTTGGGTATGCTACTTTGATAGAAAACCTGGCTTTCTGATGAAGACAGTTTCACTCCAGTGTCAGGGAAAGCTGGCTGCAAATGTATGAGCTGAAAGTGGATGTTAAGTCAAGGATGTTTATAGAGCATGTGAAAAATAAATGAGGAAGGCAAAGTTAACTGTCGATTTTTTGTAAAAGTCTCACAAAAGTGATGGACTCCCAAGAGCAGGGAATTTGCTGTTTACAGTCTTCTATTTAGGAAGCAGATGGAAATAATAATATATAACAATAGCAAGTTGGGATACTGGAAAATCTCCAGTTTATTCTGTGTATCTTGGCATCTACCCTTGTCCTGGAGCAGGAAATAGTTTGATGTCTTGCTTCTCCTTTGCTGATCAGCAAGCAGTAAGAAATACCTGTGTCCATCCCTTGTACTCTTGCTTTTATATTGTATTTTGTCTCTATTACAATAAGACAGCAATTTGCTTCCCACACTTCTAAAGGGTGAATACTTCACTCAAGGCAGGCTTAGAAGCCCAGGGTTTCCTTCTGTTTTGCCTAGGCTGTGAAAGGAAAATGGTTGGCTTGGCTCCAAGTGTGCTGGCTTAATTTGAAGGACCGTCTTGTATTACCATGCTCTGAAAATTGCTTTCCATAAGAGATTTATCCATTTCTGGCATGGGTAGCTAAATGGTTACAGTGCAGAGGTAATTAAGCACACTGAGTGATATCCCAACTTAATTTCATGCAATGGTAAAAAACCCTTTGATATTGATGGGACCATGGTTTCTCATCATCATCCTCAAAGGCTCCATGTCAAAGAATATAAGGAGACCTAATCAGAAGTTGCTTCTAAGTCTAAGTTTCTCTAAAATTGAAGACTTTTACTTCATTTGATAATAAAAAAAGAATATTACTTACAGAGTTAGAAATTCAAGATTGTAATTTCATAACATACTCAATACATTATATTTAATTGTATTACTAACATATATGATTATATGTTCAAAGACAATTCAAAATAGTGCAAAGGTAAAGACTGCAATTACAATTCAAGTGGTTGTTTTTGCAGTAAATGTTTTTGGATCAGTAAAGAGTAGCAAAGTTACTGAAACAATGGAAAATATCTTGTGAAACTTATTCTCTTTTGGTTCCATCTCTGTTTGGTAAGGTCGGTGATAACGTTTCTCCTTTTTTTCTTCCTGCAGCTAATTCCAGCCTTCTTGGAGGTGGAGGAGGTAAGTCTTTGCTTAATGCTGTATTTATTCCTCAATATGACATAAAAGCTGAACAAATGTAGTATTCATTGGGTTATAAACAATATGTGATAAATTCAAAAGATTTAAATATGAAATTGTGAGATGGGAAAACTCACTAAAGTCTTAATGTTTCATATCATCAAGAGGCAGAATTTGTGACTGCTGCTGAATTCATTCTCCCTCCTGGATTATACTGTGTCTGACCTGTATACGGGGCTAACTGAAAGATGTTACATTGTGTTGTGTTTAAGTACTGAGGATTTGTAATTTACTTGAATGCATAATTAAATACATAATTATTTTTTTTTAATACAACTAATCTTTGATGCGTTCAGGAGATACTACCAACATGTGTGGTAGTAAGAGTGAGATGCTCAAATACATATAGTGTGTACTGTTTCCAAATGGATGTTGGGGTTTTTTAGTAGATCGATACTATTTTGCTTTTTGTGATACTGTAGCACCATGGCTGTAAATGCTTACAGGACTGTTAACAATTCTGGAAAACAAAGAAAACCAACAAACTATGAAGAGCTTGATATGACTTTTCTGTGACTTCCTCTGCCTCCCAGAGGGAGGTAAGAGAGCTCAGTTCTGGAAATTTCACAGTGCAGGAGTGGTACAGGCAGCGACTAATCTTACTTCCTGGCTGGAGTTAAAAGGACTCGATGATCAGAGCTTACATATACAAGGGTAAAGGAAAGGGCTCTGTAAAAAGACAGAAGATCGCTGTTGCCTGTGAGGCTTGAGAGTAAGTCCTCAAAGCTTTTGTTTTAGCAGCCTTATGTTCACAAGCAGCCCTTATATGTGAACCATGAAAAGGTGCTCGACGACTGCACTTAGGCATTTAAATAAAACTGTTCATATTTCTCAGCTGTATGTCTGGACATTGAAGTACTGGGAAGCCTTATCTGCTAATCCTGTATTAATCTGTTTCTTTTGATTTGAGGTAGTTGTTTGCAGTATACCAAATTTTTCTTTGTTTTAAAGATAATCCTTTAAAAGGTAATCCTTTGCTAGCCATTCATATTCCTGTGGAGCTGATCACCTGCCTCCTTTCCAGTGCTTGCTCCCAGCTGGTAATGTCAAAAAAAAAACCCAAAAAAGATAAAAATCAATGTAAATGTTCAGATTCCAATCAGGTTCCCAGTGCACTGCTGCTGCCGAAAGGATTTGACTATTGACTTTCAGTGGTATTTATGCAGCTGGACCATACTTCAAAAAATTGATGTCCATTCACCATGGCAGTAGTTAACAGGGCCTTCCCTCTGTGGCTGAGGGCATCAGCCCACACCATGGGTCAATTAGGAATTTTTTGTGTGGTTTATGTGTTACAGGTGTGGGGGTGTCACTCAAGTTAATGTATTGTCAATTAAAACCAGCCCTCCCACGCATCTCTCCCTCCCCACCCATCCCTTATCCCCTCTCCTCTCCCGCTTCCTGGTCTTCCACCCCCTCAGGACAGGGCAAGGTGAGGGTAACCCGGGAAGCTAGGGCAGTGCCCTGCTGCCCCTTCTCTTCTGCATCTCCACTTCCTTCTCCTGCCTTGCCATCTCTTTGGATTGGTGGCTTTAGCCACCATTTCTTAACTGAATTTGCTCAGTGGTGGTGGGCAGCTGCTGTGGCAGGCGGAGTTGAGGCACGGGGATGGTCCATGAGGAACCACCTGTGGCTTCAGGGGGCTTCGGACAGCCCCGGCGCCATCTTGTGCAGGAGCTTTCCCTGTGGACCCTGCTGCCCAAAACCTTCTGAAACACAATCTTGGAGCCTTTAGCCTCTGCTGAAAAGGTAAGAACGTGCCCCTTTGCTTGCAATGCGGATATAATGCCAGATTTGAGTGTGTATGGTGAGGAGATTGGCTGAGGGGCTGTGTTTGTGCTCTGGAGGTGCTGTGAGCTGCTCTTGGGTAGAGATTTGACCTGTCCTTGCAGTGCTCTCGCTTGTGTTTCTTGTGCCTGTTGAGGAAAGAATTTTGTTGCCAAAGTACTCCCAAGTTTGGGCAGCTGCCCCGGGGTAGCTGTGGCTTTGTCTGTGTGCATTGGCAGTGCCCTTTGGGAGAAGGGAAGGATGCATGGCACCTGCAGGCTGGAGCTTGCTCAGAGGAGCACAAGATGGAGACCCCTCTGGCTGGGCCCCTCACCTGTTGCAGGCAGAAGAAGCCCAGAGCCCTTGCCTTTTGGAAAAACAACTTGTTACTGGCAATGTGTGTTTCTCTGTAGAATGGATTGTTTCATTTCCAGTGGAATGGTTTTGGGTTTTAAATTTTGGATACATTTTCTCGGTTGACACGGCCCTGGTTTGATTCCTGGTCAGGGAATGTTCTTTGTGACTTGGTCTAGGTGCTCCTGCTCTGGTAGGGGGGTTGGAGTAGATGATCTTCTAGGTCCCTTCCAACCCCTAACATTCTGTGATTCTCCATTTTTCAGAAGGAAGTGTCAGCAGTGAAATACTGCTAGCGAATTATTAACACTGTAATGTATATGTAAACACCCAAGCCTTCTTTTGATTGCAGATGTTGAATATTTATTGTAAAGTATAATACCAATGTAGTTTCACCAATAACGGGATTCAGATCTCTCTGGTAATAGTCCTTAATTCAACTTCCTGTCAGTTCTAGGGGTATCAATTATCTTAGATTTGAGGAACATGAAAACCAGAAATGTCCAAGCTCCTGCTTGGTTTTGTGATTTTTGAGCAGCTCAAGCTGTTCTTTCTTTGAAATCTTTGCAGAATTGAACAAAAATTAGCTGGAAATAGTTGACCACCCTGATCTAACTTTTGCAAATTACTCAATATGTATGTTAAACCCTTGTAGTGGAGGAGCACTCTTCAGTAACCCAATGATGGCAATGTTGCCAATAAACTTGGTGCACTTGATTCTAAGTTCAGGTGCTGTTGGTTTTGGATGACTGCTTATCATCCCTGTGTCACCTCGGAGCCACATCAGGGCGTCCATGTGCTTCAGTTTTCCAGAGCCAGAGTAATGATTTGTTCTTGCATTCCCCATTTAGATGCTGTCTATTCATTTTCATGAACATTTGGAATGAAGAGATAAAAGCACAAAAGATACCAGAAACAATTTTTCACAGAACTATTTAATCGTAAAATCGAGAAACCCACAATAGAGTCTTAGAAGAATCTTTAGTTAAATATAGATGTCGAAGGTTTCTTTCTGCTTTTCAAATAACTCCGAAGCCTCCAGGATTTCATTATGAGTTTGGTGAGTGAGCCTTTTTTCTTTTTCATTCTTTACTGGTTTTAATAATTGATTTTTAATTAGGAGGCATATTTCGCTTTCAGGTCTAGATTTATCACACATTCAGCATCTCACTACTCCTATTAACTTGCACAAAGCATTATGACTTATTTGTGCATCATGTATTCTTTCTTCCCTTATGTTCAACAGTGCAAAGGTGAAAGTTATTAGGAAAATGCCTGCATATGGAAGGACTGAGGAGGTAAAAAAAGATATTTTGAGAAAAAGTGACCCTTTTAAAACATGTATCGTGAAACTTTAGCCATTGAGAACTTGAAAAGCCCTATTTTGCAGGGCACTTTTTTTCTTTACATTATTTTACAGCTGTGTCAAGAAATGAAATTACATTATTTCATTCACTTTCTTACAGCAAAATCAGTAAGAGCTTATATTTCTCCTCCTACTTAAGATTTAGCATAGTCTGAGGAGTTTTCAGGGGTTTTGTGCCCCACTGTCCCCACCTCTTTTTAGTTATTTTCCTCAATGTTAATTTTCCTTCATTTGCTTACTGTAATCAAGTAGTTCTTTATGCAGATTTCTGTCTTGGCTTGCTTTCTTTGACCTTTAATTGAGTATATATTTATAATAGCAAGCTAGAGATTTTTTATTTTTTTTTAATCTCATACGATTTTGTTGCCTGTGCTACAGTTGGGGAAGGAGATGACAATTTAGTGTGTTCTGTTATGAACATCATTTTTGTCAGCTCTCTGCTTGAAAATGGTGATTTTGTCTTTAAAAACTCTTAAAGAGGGAGACACATTATATTTGCAGTCTTTCAGAAGCATTGTTTGGATCCAGTTTGAGTTGTTTGCCCCAGAAGATCTGTCTGCTTTTCTGTTTCTCCATCTCTCTTTTTTTTGGCCAGTGTAACTCTTTTCTAGGGCTTTTGCTGGCACGGAAAAAAATAATTCCTATATAGCCATAAGTATGTTAGCATATCTTAAATGTAGACCAGACCTACCTCTCCAGTTTGCCAAGATATGGTCTGTAGCCATGTCATTTTATGCAACTGTTATGACATGGAGAATTGTATTGTGTCCGTGATCACAGTGGGGAGCTGGGTTTCTCTGCACATTATTGGTCAGACTCCATTTCTAAGTGGGATTTGCCTGCCACCTTTGTTCACTTAGATATCTGTGTTAGATTATAATAGTGGTAAGAAAAAAAGTGTGGGGTTTGGTTTTTTTGTTTGTTTTTGGTTTTGTTTTTTTGATGGGAAGTAGCTGCTGCAGCCTGACTTCTCCATTGGAAAACAGGTTTATCAGGAGACAGATGATCTGCTCAGTGGCCGAAGTCTTTGCTGAGCCTGAACACAACAACATGACACAGGAGAGGGACTTTATGTGAGAGTCAGTATGCCACTTCAAAATGCAAACAGCTGCACTTGCCTACAAGCTTCTAGTGCACATCAGCCCAATGGACTCTGAGTGACAGGCATGGATCTGGCATCTAAGACACAGATTCAGGTGGGGTCAAATGTCACTTCTGTAGAATGATTTGGGCATAAGAGATGTAATTCCAACCCCCTGCCCTTGGCAGGGCCACTTCCCACTAGACCAGGTTGCTCAGAGCCCCATCAGCCTGTCTTTGAACACTTCAAGGGAAGGAGTAGCCCCAGTCTCTCTGGGCTACCTGTTCCAGTATCTCATGACCCTCAGAGTGAAGAAATTTATCCCCTTTCAGGTTAAAGTCCTTACCCCTCATTGTATTACTAGTACAGGCCCTTGTAAAAAGCCCTCTCCAGCCTTTTTGTAGGCCCCCTTAAAGTATTGGAAGGCTGCTATAAGGACCTCACCGGACCTTCTCTTCTCCAGGCTGAACAAGCCCAACTTTCTCAGCCTGTCTTTGTGGGATTTTGTCAGGGGCAGCTAAAGTACCACTGGACACCAGTGTTGGGTTGTACTGCTTGGGACTGAATTGTTGTTGGAGTTGTTGGTCTTCACACCTGGCACAGCAGGTGTGTAGCACAACCCATCATGGCTGCTGCTATAGAAATAGAGGGTAATTGCTGGTAGGGTGCTGCTGAAAAGTCACAGTCAATATAAACTGCCACCCTGTCTTTTTGTTAATTAATTGAAGGCTAATGAGAACAGAAAAACCCAATGATTATCCAGTTAGTAGTGGTGAGAAGAAACAGCTGACACAAATCTCCTTTCTCCATGTTCCTCCCCCTGACTGGAGATGAAGCTTTTATTCTCTCTGCTGGTTTGTATGCTACAAACCATTTCCAGTCGCTTTCTGATAGGTAAATCTCTACCACAAAAAAAAAAGGTTTTGCACTGGCTGGTTTTTGCACTGAACTTGACATCACTTTACATGTCAAATGAACATTAATGACTCTGAGAAGGGAAAATTGTATGAGAGAAAATTGGAGGCGGGAGCGAGACAACTTGCAAAGCACCCCAGAGCAATGTAAAAGGAGGATACTTGAAATATTAGCTTGACCCTACACTAGCCCATTCAAAATGTGTAACAGGAAGAAGACAAACCTGGTTTATCCTGACCCAGGATGAGATGCTCTCTTTTTGGATTTCACAGGGCTTGAGCTTGATATTTACATAATTTAAATGCAAGTGAAACAAGGGTTTAAATTCAAAGTTCAAATTTGCGCCTGACGTGCTCAAAACACGAATGCATCCCTTGAGAAGAGAGAGAAGAAAGACTTGGGGAAAGGAGCACTGACAGGATTCTTTCATCAAGAAAATAAGCATTATTATTTTGGGTTTTTATGTCAGTCTCTTGGCATGTTCTTGTATCATGTCAAATGCATTTGTCAGATTGGGGTGTGCTTGCAACAAATGGCTTTGTGGAACAAATGTGCTTCATCTGGGATTTCAACTAGCTTCAAAAGCTTCCAGTTGCTTTGTACCCTGCCTCGTCATATCTTAGGTATTTAGATAATAGCTAGGAAGGGACAAAGATTTTCTTAGCAAATAATGATCATGTAGAGGAACTGATAATTTAAGGCAAATGGCCATTTCCCTTTGTTGCTAATTAATCCCTTTCTGCTAGAAGATAGCTACAGCAATTCTGTAGGGTTGTTAAACTGTTTTATCTTTTTTTACTATTTACATGCTGTTCTTTTTCATCTCTGTAAATAGAGGGGGTTTGAGAGGGCTGTAGCCACCAGTTTCCCCATTGTGACACTACAGCAGACAATTCAAATTTTAATATCTATGCATTTCTTTTTGTACAGCTGTAATACTGTTCCATTGATAGCCCAGTAGCTTGGGGTAGTCTGTAAACCTTTCAAGGTGTTTGGTTCAGCCCAAAATCTTGTTATCTATGAGCAAAAAGCTCAAGTTGGATCAGATCAAAGTAAATAGATATCTTTAATTTAACCACTTCTGTAGATTGTTTTTTCAGACTTCCTACGTAAGCAAAGTCTTTCTTTAGAGGTCAGTTATTCTCAAAACGCTTTTTCTTTCTTCAACTTGTGCATGTTGCTTTTTGCCTTCTGTTACTGCAGAAGTCTTTCCATGTGAATTTTAGTTCAGCTTTAAGGGTTTTCTCATTTTGTAGTGCATCTAGGGGGACAATGATAAATAGCTTTAGCAATGAATAAGAATAGTTTATATCAAAGGACCTTTAACCTAAACTGCCATGATTGTATTTAAAATGTGTTCTCTACTCCAGGCTTTTTGGTGATGGTGTTTGTGTTTTGCTTTTTTTGTTTGCTTAATGATACATATTTTTGTCTATACAGGGTGCTAACTTCCTTACTTCTTTTATACATTCTTGTAGTTGTGGGTAATAATAATAAACAGGAAGTCTCTGGATTGATTTTAAGTATTTCTTAGTTGTTGGCTAATTGTATCCTNGCAGGTGTGTAGCACAACCCATCATGGCTGCTGCTATAGAAATAGAGGGTAATTGCTGGTAGGGTGCTGCTGAAAAGTCACAGTCAATATAAACTGCCACCCTGTCTTTTTGTTAATTAATTGAAGGCTAATGAGAACAGAAAAACCCAATGATTATCCAGTTAGTAGTGGTGAGAAGAAACAGCTGACACAAATCTCCTTTCTCCATGTTCCTCCCCCTGACTGGAGATGAAGCTTTTATTCTCTCTGCTGGTTTGTATGCTACAAACCATTTCCAGTCGCTTTCTGATAGGTAAATCTCTACCACAAAAAAAAAAGGTTTTGCACTGGCTGGTTTTTGCACTGAACTTGACATCACTTTACATGTCAAATGAACATTAATGACTCTGAGAAGGGAAAATTGTATGAGAGAAAATTGGAGGCGGGAGCGAGACAACTTGCAAAGCACCCCAGAGCAATGTAAAAGGAGGATACTTGAAATATTAGCTTGACCCTACACTAGCCCATTCAAAATGTGTAACAGGAAGAAGACAAACCTGGTTTATCCTGACCCAGGATGAGATGCTCTCTTTTTGGATTTCACAGGGCTTGAGCTTGATATTTACATAATTTAAATGCAAGTGAAACAAGGGTTTAAATTCAAAGTTCAAATTTGCGCCTGACGTGCTCAAAACACGAATGCATCCCTTGAGAAGAGAGAGAAGAAAGACTTGGGGAAAGGAGCACTGACAGGATTCTTTCATCAAGAAAATAAGCATTATTATTTTGGGTTTTTATGTCAGTCTCTTGGCATGTTCTTGTATCATGTCAAATGCATTTGTCAGATTGGGGTGTGCTTGCAACAAATGGCTTTGTGGAACAAATGTGCTTCATCTGGGATTTCAACTAGCTTCAAAAGCTTCCAGTTGCTTTGTACCCTGCCTCGTCATATCTTAGGTATTTAGATAATAGCTAGGAAGGGACAAAGATTTTCTTAGCAAATAATGATCATGTAGAGGAACTGATAATTTAAGGCAAATGGCCATTTCCCTTTGTTGCTAATTAATCCCTTTCTGCTAGAAGATAGCTACAGCAATTCTGTAGGGTTGTTAAACTGTTTTATCTTTTTTTACTATTTACATGCTGTTCTTTTTCATCTCTGTAAATAGAGGGGGTTTGAGAGGGCTGTAGCCACCAGTTTCCCCATTGTGACACTACAGCAGACAATTCAAATTTTAATATCTATGCATTTCTTTTTGTACAGCTGTAATACTGTTCCATTGATAGCCCAGTAGCTTGGGGTAGTCTGTAAACCTTTCAAGGTGTTTGGTTCAGCCCAAAATCTTGTTATCTATGAGCAAAAAGCTCAAGTTGGATCAGATCAAAGTAAATAGATATCTTTAATTTAACCACTTCTGTAGATTGTTTTTTCAGACTTCCTACGTAAGCAAAGTCTTTCTTTAGAGGTCAGTTATTCTCAAAACGCTTTTTCTTTCTTCAACTTGTGCATGTTGCTTTTTGCCTTCTGTTACTGCAGAAGTCTTTCCATGTGAATTTTAGTTCAGCTTTAAGGGTTTTCTCATTTTGTAGTGCATCTAGGGGGACAATGATAAATAGCTTTAGCAATGAATAAGAATAGTTTATATCAAAGGACCTTTAACCTAAACTGCCATGATTGTATTTAAAATGTGTTCTCTACTCCAGGCTTTTTGGTGATGGTGTTTGTGTTTTGCTTTTTTTGTTTGCTTAATGATACATATTTTTGTCTATACAGGGTGCTAACTTCCTTACTTCTTTTATACATTCTTGTAGTTGTGGGTAATAATAATAAACAGGAAGTCTCTGGATTGATTTTAAGTATTTCTTAGTTGTTGGCTAATTGTATCCTGTTAATTACACTTTCCCAGCAGTTACTTTAAAAAAAATAATTATGTTTTGCTATTTACAGGAACTGATACAGGTATGTGATCAGTTGTAACATTTCAAAAGTGTACGTGTAGTTACTGATGCACATAAATTACTTCCCCTAATGATGCCTTTCTGCCTGTGGTTCTTAACAGTGTGCTCCTGTTCCAGCCTGTGGTATGGAAACACTACTGTATGTTTCAGGCATGAAAATCCAAAATTCAATGTGACCAGGCATCCTTACTCACTGCTGTCCTGAGCCTTTTAATGTTGCTGCTGTGCTGACTTAATTAGGCATTAGAAGGTGTTTTATGTTTCACTCGCCAATTATTGAGTGCTGAGGCCACAACTCTCTGAGCTCCCACTTACTAGTGAGGCCTTTTTCTTTTTCAGATAGACTGTCACACTGACTTCTTGTTTAATTTCCTTATGAGGCCATTACACTGTTAGGTACCCACAACTGAAAAATGAACATACACAGAGTTTCTGAGATCTCATTATATATATATATGGCTTTCATATATACATCTATACATGCATGTTATTGTAGATAGTTTTGGTTTGAATCCTGCAATCTTTCCAGAAAGTAAGACTTTGTGCATGTGTTTGCATAAAGAAATAAACAAAAACATGGCATTAAGTTTTCTTAGACTGGAAAAGACCTTTAGCTCATGGTCATGGAAAATTTAAGGTACTCTTGATAAAAATCCAAGCTGAAAGGACAGGCAGTTATGCGAGGAATGCATGTCTTCCTTTTTGTTTCATGTGATGGAACAGAGCTGCAAATCGGGATGAGAGATCACAAGCCATCCCTAATCCACAGATACATCACAGGATGTTTTTACATGAATATGCTCTAAAAACATGAAACACTTTGTCCACATTTAGACAAATATCTATATGTCTTACATGCATGTGTTGTATGCAGAAAGCACAGTTATTTTTCCATTTACCAAGGCACTGCTCAGGCATTTCAGGCTACTCCTGTTGAGACTCTCCCCCTGTAGTTGAAGAGCAGAGTTCCCAGGGTGACAATGGTGCCTGGGTGTGTGGGAAGCAACACGTGTGTGTGGCTTTGTGCTGCTATGAGAATGGGGTAAGTCAGACATTTGAGTGGATATATGTGCTACTACAAAAAGGCAGCTTTAAAAATGAGGCATTTTGTTTCCTTAAAAATCTGTCAGTTGGGAAACCTGTTAAAGGGGTTCAGTTTAATGCTTAACAGTCCTGCCAGTGCCCTTCTGCTGACGCAAGACTGAAGGAGCACTGCAGTAAAGATGTGTTTTGTTACACTCAAACAGGGGTGCTGGTACTTCTAAATCTGGCTTTCAGATTTAAGGTCTACCTACAGCTGTTTTCCTAGTCCTGTAACAGAAGTACTGACTATGCAGTAGGAGGAAAATATGAAAAGCAGTTTAAAACATAAATGTGTTTTTTAATATGCTTTTAAAGCTTATGTTAAATAGAATAAATAACAGAGTGATGGAGGTACTTGACTTGTAGACATTGGGCTGATATTCAGAAATGCCTCTTCCACTGACACTTTCATGCTGCTTTGCTAAGTAGAAAACAAAGACCTTAATCAGGAGAGAGTTCCTTAAAAGTATCTCAAAGCCTCAAGCTCATTACTTTCCACATCAAATATGTGTACAAGAACAGCAAGGCATGGAAAAATGGCAACAGCTATTTGCTGATCTTTGTTGATTATTCTTTTTAAGATGTGTGTGTGTGTGTGTGTCAAATAAAAGGAAAATATGGGCATTGCATAAGACAAACACCTCTCCAGAAGGAGGGAGAAGCTGTTGCTCTGTCTGCTGATGTGCTTGGGCATGAAAATGCACATTCTCCAAAGGTCAGAGCTTGGAGGTTGTCATCGTCTGTAATGCCCCACCTCCTGTCATGGGAAGAATTTAGTTTCTTCTTTTTATTTCTAATGAGAGCAATTACTTCACTGTATTTTCAAATAAAATATTGTACAAGATCCAATATTAAACTATAGAGACAAGCAAAATCCAAGAATCAAAATTACTAGTACTGCAGGAGGAGTTTACAACTATCTTCTTGCTGCATAGAATGATTATGAAATCAGGTCTGCATTCACCTCTCACCTTCTATTTCAAATTTTCTGCTCTTTCCACAGAGCTTCACTGCTTTTTTATTAGTTGTTCTGTGCTGATCACCTTTTTGCAAGGTACCATTGTTCNGAAATAAAGGGTAAACTCTCATGTAGATGGAACTGATATTCAAGAGACATTAGTGGAAAACATGTATGTCCAAGTGTGTCTCAAGTTGCTCATCTTTTCAGATGGCATTGCGTGTTCCTAATCTTCATTCTGAAGCCATATGGCAAGCTGCAAAGTATACAGCTCCTGTGATACAAGAAACAAAAAATATCCCAACCTGTTTGGGGTCTTCAAGTTTAGCCTGAATGACTTTTTACATTCAATCTAGACTTTTAAAGGCAGTTGTAGTGGGGGAACAGTCAACTGAGGTGTGAGGTAACCAGGGGCAGAAACTGTTGAAGATGGTTTTGATATGAAAGAAAGTATTTGATGAACTTCATCTGTATGAGCATTAATAGCACAGAATCTGAATGCTCCACAGACTTTTGATGGATTTATCCTAATTGCTCTGTAAACAGAGAAGTAGTGTTTTCTCCACTTTACACTTGGGAAAATTGAGACAAGGAAACTATGTTTTCCAAGAGGTCTAAATACAAAAGAACAAAAATCATCTCTCTGAAGGCAAAGCATAACTCACTGGGGTTTCATAATTCCTATATCGGTTTTGCAAATAGGAATTCTAATTCCTATTTGGAAGGAAGAGGAATATTAATTTCAGTACCAGTTCTGTGGGTAGAAACAGGGTGATACTTGGGAAAAGAGAAAATGCACTCTACTGAGAGCAACTTTCTGACAATTAGACCTTAATTGGTTATACAGCAAATTCTCTAAAGGAATGGCAGAAGAGCCACTGACTGGGAACAAGGTAGTGCTAGATAACCAGTTTTACAATAATGGGAGATAAAATTTGAATATAGGAAAAATATTATATATTTGAGGCTGCCACTATTACTAATTCTAAGTATGCAGCAATTCACTCTTCCTATTTGGGGACTTATTAAGTTGGAGAAGGGCTGTTTACCATTAATTTAAATTTGTTTAGTATTAATAACAAAACATTTAAAAATGTTTGAGAGTCTTCAGGATTAAGAAAGTATCTCATTTTATTATTGCCTAAATCTAGCCTCTTAGAACAGAATAATTTCAATTATTCTCGCATCAAAAATGCTACCTTATAATTATGCATTAAATAGTTGGGTTTTTTTCCCTTACAAAGTCACCTTATTTACATGTTTTTCCTTATTCTTATGTAAATCCTTGTAATGTGTAGGTTTTATAATTCACATTCTTTTTAAGACTAACTTATNCTTTGCTAAGTAGAAAACAAAGACCTTAATCAGGAGAGAGTTCCTTAAAAGTATCTCAAAGCCTCAAGCTCATTACTTTCCACATCAAATATGTGTACAAGAACAGCAAGGCATGGAAAAATGGCAACAGCTATTTGCTGATCTTTGTTGATTATTCTTTTTAAGATGTGTGTGTGTGTGTGTCAAATAAAAGGAAAATATGGGCATTGCATAAGACAAACACCTCTCCAGAAGGAGGGAGAAGCTGTTGCTCTGTCTGCTGATGTGCTTGGGCATGAAAATGCACATTCTCCAAAGGTCAGAGCTTGGAGGTTGTCATCGTCTGTAATGCCCCACCTCCTGTCATGGGAAGAATTTAGTTTCTTCTTTTTATTTCTAATGAGAGCAATTACTTCACTGTATTTTCAAATAAAATATTGTACAAGATCCAATATTAAACTATAGAGACAAGCAAAATCCAAGAATCAAAATTACTAGTACTGCAGGAGGAGTTTACAACTATCTTCTTGCTGCATAGAATGATTATGAAATCAGGTCTGCATTCACCTCTCACCTTCTATTTCAAATTTTCTGCTCTTTCCACAGAGCTTCACTGCTTTTTTATTAGTTGTTCTGTGCTGATCACCTTTTTGCAAGGTACCATTGTTCTATACAAAATGCTTACAGGTTATAACATGCAGTTTTTCAGAGGCCAAGAAAAACTCTGTAGCAGAGTAGCTGGCTAGAGGACTGAGTTTTGGAAATATCTGTCCTTCTTTGCTCTCTGCATGCCTATCATCCTCCCAGTTTTGAGAACCATCTATCAAACATTATGAAGTGGAATAAACTTGCGGCATAATAAAAGTTTTTGCTAATAAAGGATTAAAACTCTCATGTAGATGGAACTGATATTCAAGAGACATTAGTGGAAAACATGTATGTCCAAGTGTGTCTCAAGTTGCTCATCTTTTCAGATGGCATTGCGTGTTCCTAATCTTCATTCTGAAGCCATATGGCAAGCTGCAAAGTATACAGCTCCTGTGATACAAGAAACAAAAAATATCCCAACCTGTTTGGGGTCTTCAAGTTTAGCCTGAATGACTTTTTACATTCAATCTAGACTTTTAAAGGCAGTTGTAGTGGGGGAACAGTCAACTGAGGTGTGAGGTAACCAGGGGCAGAAACTGTTGAAGATGGTTTTGATATGAAAGAAAGTATTTGATGAACTTCATCTGTATGAGCATTAATAGCACAGAATCTGAATGCTCCACAGACTTTTGATGGATTTATCCTAATTGCTCTGTAAACAGAGAAGTAGTGTTTTCTCCACTTTACACTTNGAGGACAGACCTGTCATAACTCTATGACTAAAAAACAGAACTTCTTAAGTGTTCTACACAAGGGGAATACAACTGCTCGTGAACTATATCAGCTATTGTTCATGGTGGCAAAACATTCCTTTCCAAGCAACCCTGCACGTTGAATACCAATCTGAAAGTATGGCTTGTTTTCTTTGAATTATTAACATGCCTACAATAGCTTCACAGTTACCTTGAACAGGTTCAGTGGGCACTTCAGGAACAAAAGGGAGAAAGGGAAAAAACATGTGCAACAAAAATGTCCACCTGGCACTTCAGTGCAGCATGGAATGGCACTTCAAAACAACAGAAAAAGGCTTTCTCATTGGGATAGAGTTAAATATAAAGACATAACTACTATATTCCTGTTTTGTACCTCACAGAACAATAGCAACAGCAACCTTCTGCTCTGTCCTTGCAACATGGCAAGGTAGTTTGGACAAAGCTGGCTGTGTTTTTAAAGCATTACACACAAACTCTTTCTTTCCTCTTAAAAAAAAAAACAAACAAACTCCTGGCTTTTAAAAAAGCCATTGTCACTTCTGGCTGAATGTTTATTTTACTGTCTCCTGCACAGCAGAGGGCATTCCACCTATAAAGAGCAATTATATAGCACTGGGACAATTTGAATACTCTAATCAATGCTAGTTAAAGCGCAGATTAATAAACTTCTATAGTGCCACGGCTCCTACCCTCCATGGAAATTATTGTTAATTTATTGAATCAATAATCTTGGAACAATAAATTATAATGCCTTTTGTTTTACTAAACCCATCTTGCAGCATGTTTAAAAAGCACAGCTTTATAAATACTGCAACAGGCTGGGGGAGATTTCCAACCAAGGCTTTGTGTCTGGCCCATTATGTGAAAGATTAAATTGTAAAAGAAAAAAAAACCCACCACAAAACACAAACCCCAAGCAAAACAATGGTATTATCTACAACAACAAAAAAGCAGAAATGGAGGGCAGAATTTTAATTTTAAGGCCCAAGATATGCAACAAGGGACTAATTTCTGTAAAGAAATGAAAATCCTTACATTTCAGAAAGTAGGGTTGGTAAATACCAAGTGATTCTGCAGACTGGAACTTGTACATCACCTCGGGATGTAATGCTGCATTATAGATGCTCAGACTGAAATTCACCTTGAGATTCCCACCTTCTTGTTCCCTGTCCATCTACCTGCATTTTAGTTTGCTGCTCCCTTAATCACATCCATTCAAAAGTCTGCTGGCCTAACTTTCTGTATTAAAGAGAGAGTTATTTTAGGGCATGTTTTTACTTGGACACTTTCAGACTGTGGTCTTAAAAAGGTTTGCTTTGATGTGATTAAGGAGCAGAGAGCTGATTGAGAGAGGACTGATGGGTGTGGAAACCAGTGTGAAGGAGAAGAGATGAGCGATAACTTCCTGTGCTGCTGGGCAGATTGTAATGTGAGACCTTGTTCTCAAACATTTGAGGTGTGAGGAGCAGTGCTCCCTTTTTAACTTCTTACTTCAATGTTCACCTCTGAAAATGAGTCTCTGTCTAGCCAGTCGCAGGTTCATCTCTGCTTCTGGCTCACTGTCTGGTTTCTTGACTGCTTTAGTTTTAGTCCCAGGCCATTTTCCCAGATTCTCTCCCTTGGAATTTGCATGCCTGTGTCCTTTCATTGCTAGCTTCATTCCTATACCACATCCTAATCACAGCTTTAGTCACCAGTCCCTGTCATCTTGAGTCATGCCATCTGCCCCTAAATGCAGGTAGCGCCCGTCTCCTTCCTTTCCCCAGTTTGTATTGAGCTGGAGGGAAAAGCATTCTGAAAAGGCAGTAATTTGTCAAGCCAAATGAATAATTACTCAAGCAAATGAAAGAGAACTGCCAAATTCAGGGTTGGTGTAACTGAAGAAAAAGTTTATGAACGCCTACAGTTAA
>VYZU01049279.1:191718-203917 GCA_013401355.1 Ceyx cyanopectus
GGGGGGGGGGGGGGGGGAAGCTGTCATGTCATTTACAAGGTCTCATCTGTGAGAAAAGCAGGTGCCTGTGAGGCAGCCCACAAGGCTAATGATGAAGGATCAGGACACATGAGAGATTTGTAGACTCATTAGTTTGTTCCAGGCTGCCCAACCTGGTTTTGCTTTTGTAGCACAAAATGTCTGTAAACGAAAGTACATGTTCTGACTTTCTGGAGAGAGAGAAAGGATGACAGCAGCATTCCTGCCTGCTCCTTTGTGTGTAAATCTCCCCTGTATGCAGTTGCTCTGAAATTACAAAAGAGTGCAAATGGCTGTCTCCTCCTGATCTGTGGGAATAAATCAGACCTGAGAGTTGTAGGCTTGGCAGTTAAGTATTTCCATTTGTAGAACACTGACATAATAATAATGGTAATTTTGCATTTGTTACTACATGCCTAATCTAATTAAGTTTTTCTTAGGGTACAATTGTTGTTTTCTATATTTAATTATGTAAGCACCAGGTGCAAATGTTAACAGTAGCTGAATTCAGAAGGAAACATTTTATCTTTGTGTTAAGTGAGACTTTTTTTTTTTTCTGTATCTTTAATTTTACTATTAAAAAAATGCATACAGTATTTGGTTGTTCCAAGGAGTTGTATTAACATTTCTGATCGATATACATTGAAAACACTTATGAGGACTAAAAGTTTATGTTGCTCCTAGTTTAAATGTGTTTAGAACTGTTTATGAACACTGCATTTTTGGTTTCAGGTGTTGCAATAGTTCAGACTCCTTTTCCCAGCTACAGTGCTGCTGTTGAGGGTTGGCAGACTTCCCACATGCCCCCGTGTTTATTAGAAAAGGTCTGAACTGCATAGGGGTCTGTTGTCTGAATCTGAATTTCATGGAGCACTGGTAAAACTGCTCCTGTGACTGCCAGCCCAGCTGTGAACTTTCTGCCACCATTTCATCAATACTTGTTCAAACACTGAAAGGGAGTTTTCGGTAGAGTTCTTTGCCTGGAATAATAAACTCAAGTATTATTTTTAAAGCTTGAGGACCTGAGCTTTGAAGTGATGTAAAAGACTGCTTGAAGAGAAGTAATTCCAAAAGGTTTTAGTATTATACTGTTAATTCTTTATTAAATGAACAGCAATTTCAGTAAACCTTTCCACCTGTAGATTGGTAATTGTTTTACTCTAAATAAAAATCTTGTACTTTCTAGTTATTAATTAGTAATCCATATTTACATAAATTTGGCATTAAGTATAATAGAAAAATTAGAGAAGTAATTGACGTGTGTTCTAAACCTTAAGGTACCCATAAAACATTCACATTAGTAATGAATGAAAATGGTCTAGAGAAGCATTTTTTCAGCCTTCTAACTTGTGAATGACTATACATTTTGTAGTAGAAACGTGGTCTGTATTGATTGTGAATTTAAGCCTGCTGTCAGCATACCATCTTGTTACCTGTTGCAGATTCCTTCCAAGTAGGATTTTAAGCCCTCCATGGACCACAAATCATTAGTAGTGACCTGAAATATTCTACCCTTCATTTAAGATCCTATCTTATCTCTTTGCATTGGGTTGTGGTGTATGATTTCTCCAGTTGACTGTTGAACCATTTTCAGTATAGAAACACAAAGGTTCATGTTTATACTGCTGTTAGACTGACAGCATCCATTGTCTTAATTCTAGATACAGGTAAAAAAGCTGTGCCTGATTGTTGCTCTGAGTTCAGATTTCCAGTGGTGTTAATGGTAGAGATTTCCTCTATTGTTTGTAGAGACCTCAGTTGTTTCAAGTTCAGTTTGTTTCTTCCCCCTCAGGCTTTAAATTCAAACACCACTCCTTTGATGGTTTATCACTAAATTTGTTCGGAGGCTTCAATTTTTTAAGGTTGCCTTTTAACTACTACTGATTATGCATTGCATCAAAGAAAAGTGGTTGAAAACTTTAAAACCACAAATAAAATATACATCAATGGATTTCAGTAATGAATGCTAACATACTTTCTTCAAAAAGAGCCCTTTGGGGACAGAAGGCCATATTTCAGGTGATGTGAAAAATAGTAAGCTTGACTTCTGAGAGCAGCTTGCTGGATTTAGTGATCAGGTGTTACTAAAAATGCATTAAAATAGGTATATTTAGTATTAATTCTTAAAAGTATTCAAATTAGTATCAGGATTATTTTTTTCTGGCTATGAAGCCTGCACAATGATGGGAATAATAACTTGTCTGTAGTTCCTATAAGTTGGTTTTTTTTTTTGCTTTTGGATTAATTTTTTCCCATTATTCCTGTTCCAGGTGGTTTTTTTCTCCCCAGAAGTAAAATGATTTATTTGGATGGTAAGATGCAGGCTGTGATATTTCAGAAGTTGATACCTGTTTCCATGTAGGGATGCTTGGAAAAAAATAACATTAGACTCTCTTGCAAAAAATATGCTGGCCTCATTAGGTGCAAAAGTGTCTCAAATGGCCCTTAAGCAACACTTTGGCTTCTCCAGCTTAACAGCATGAAAACATGTCTAAGTTATATTATTTCAGGACAGTGAACAGCTTGCTTCATATCCAGCAACTGTGTTTATTCTTTAGTTTTGTTTTTTCTCTCAAATGAAGAATGTCACTCTGCATTGTTTACATTTACATCTCAAAACAATTGCACTAAAACAGCTTCATAAGATTTGGAGCTGGCTTTCTCTCAGGGAAAGCTTTACATTTACTTTCCAGAGTCATGCAGTAAATAGACTTATTTTGGTTTGTTTTTTTTCAAGCTGGTATGATTGTGTGTGTTCATTTTTCTGAAGAGGATTGAATGTTGTTGATTTTGAATTGTGCATACTGGCAAGGAAGCTTACCCATAATTTCTCTAGTGCTTTGATTAACTTTATGAGAAGAACTACTAAGTGATTTATTTTATCTTTGGGGATTTTTTAATCCTGTCTTTGGGTATTTTACAGATTTTTATTTTTTTTATGAAGGAGTATAAAACAGTAAAAGCTTTTTTGCTTTTGATTACAGGATCAGGTACAAACAAAATTCAGAGACTTTAGTCCTTCTATTTTAATGTGTCCTTGTACTGTACCCATCTGTTATATCTATGAAGAACTTTTCTAGTCTGAACTTGATTTATAATGTAATTGTATTGTTCTAATGCTTAGTCACAGAAATATAACTATGTATTACATATGCAGGGATCATACCTAGTGTTGCTATTTTTTTAGGACCCCATCCTGCTCTGTTTTATTCCTGCTCCATTTCCAAGTGTCATCAACCTACTCCTATGCAGTCATGATACATGTTGCTAAGTGTGCAATCCAGTACTTCTTTGCTCCCTACAGTTACAGTAGCTGGCATTTCTGTCTCAGAAGGCAAAGTTTTAAAAGTAATTTTCCATTCTGGGAAGCCACCGGGGGAAAAAAAATTAGATAAGTCTGTAAAGCTTAAGACCTTCTCAGCTTTCTCATTTCTGGATACTGA
This sequence comes from Ceyx cyanopectus, assembly GCA_013401355.1. NCBI lineage: Eukaryota > Metazoa > Chordata > Aves > Coraciiformes > Alcedinidae > Ceyx > Ceyx cyanopectus. The sequence goes on from VYZU01049279.1 coordinate 195,180, forward strand.
TTCACCAAAGTGACTTGCCATCCAGGACTGTATAAACGCCTCTGGATACATGGGAAGCATGAGACATCAGCTTTCTATGCTACGTATGTTTTTCCCCTGTGCATACACTGCCAGGGCTCTTAGAAGCAGGAGCAGTCCTTACAGCACCTGTTCCTCATCCTCTGACCACAGCAAGTTCCCTGGCAAGAGTGCCAGTGTTTTGCAGATTGAAGGAGATCCTTATTTTCCTTCAAAAAGCTCATCACGTTCCTTTCTGAAGGTTGTCTCTGCAAAGCTCTGGGGCAGTCGGCTCCCTGGAATTGTAAGTGGTGAGCAGAGAAAGGTGCTGTGAGAAAAGGTGTTCCCAGGGCCAGAGCTACCACCTCAGATGTTCCCTGTTGCCCCTGCTTCCTTGCTCCAGCAGCAGCAGTTTTTCTCAGTCATTCCTCCACTGGTTTTGCAGGCAGTGCAGCCCCAGTCGGAGGGCTGCTGCCAGCAGGGGTTGACAGGGCACCAGGCAGGATTTACCCGCTGTTGCATATACAGTTCAGAATAATTTTCTGCTCCTTTGATAGTTCTTGATGTGTTTTATTCCGTTCCAGTCTAATCAAGTTAAATGCTTTAGCACATTGTCTTTCTTCAGACTTTTTACAGAAGGCAAGAGTAATCTCTCTTAAAAAGAAAAAAATAATTCCCCTTTCATCTTTCTAGGCAGATCACTTTATTCATGTGTAGTGACCTGGCTCAACATTTGATAACTAGTGTGTCACTGAAAGTTCCTCATTATGGTCCCAGCTTGCAGACCACCTGGAGTGCTTCATTATTAATGTGAACTTCAGGTTAAATTTTTAGATCTGTGCAGGTGCATTTGCACTATTCATCGCTGGCTGTGACACATGCCTAGTGAAGGGACAAGACTATGTGAGGCTGAATGTGTCTAAAGGGCATATGGAGCATTTGTTGTTTTGACACCAGCCATATGAGGAGTGTAAGGACTGAAGCTCCAGCTCTATGTTGATTATAATCTAACTTCTACTTTTCTTTGGCAATCACTCTTTGATATATAGGCACTTAATCTCAGTGCCTGGGGAAAAGTAGTAATGAAGTCAGAGAGGGGAGGGTAAAGGGGAAGCCACACTCCAGTTAAAGCCAGTGACATGGGAAAAGCTTAGTTCTTATTCCAGACATGAAAGTATCTTTGGATATAGATGATAGTTACATGGCAACCAGACACTGCAAAGCCCTCCAGATTGCTCCTGGTTGTAATGCAAGATGTAAGTAATCCCGTTGATGCAGCTAGGATGCTGTTAAGACGATGAGTTAAGGACGAATCATGCATCTCCTTGATAGAAGCTTAATTTTGACTGTTTTTTGCAGTAGTTGTTTTAAAACACCTAACCTCCATCAGCCATCCATCTTAGTCTCCTGAAATCAGTGACCCACTGAGTTAAGCTCTGATCCTAACTCATTTGGCTTACAGTATAAATAAACATGCAAAAGAGAAGAGTCTAACGTCACATAGAGAGCTCTCTGTACTATTGCAGGGTATTCATTGTTTTCCATTAGTTTTTGTTTGTGGGCTGTTTTTCTCTTTTAGGGATGAATTTCTCTGGGGACTCTCCTTTTTTGTTGTTGCTGTAAAAGAAATATGGAAATAGCACAAGTGGGAGGAGGAGGTGGATTCATAGGAGCAATGGAGCTGGAAGGACAAAAGGAAATGGAAGGGGAAAAGAATGGTTACAAGTGTGTGAAAAGGAGTGGGAAGAACAGGAAATCTGAGTGTGGGATTGAGAGCACTGGGAAACATGGACAGGAATAAACTGGATGGGGCAAGAAATCCTCTGAAACATGTTGTTTTGTTTAAGCTTGCCAGCCTCATTACAGTAAGATAGCCTCCACTTTCCTCACTGATGACCAGATTGACATTTCATGCTTTAAAAAAGTAGTAAAATATATTAGCTCTTCATAAAAAACCCCAAGATATTAAAGACACCAAAAGGTATTTCTTCACTAGATTACTATTTTAAACTATACAATTGCATATGATTGGTGTACTCAATCTTCCTAGTAATTTTACTCTTAATTTAACTGAATCTATGCTGGTGGTTTTTCCTTTGTAGATGTAAACAGCAGCGCCCTGCTTTTCTAAAAGGTTGTCATAGCACCTGCTTTAGCTGTGTTGAAAGTAGCATATGGTGAGAAAATGGGAACGTGAATTGCTTCTGGGGTAAAATTTGGTTTTAGTGACTCTGGAGTTGTCAGGATAGCCCACTTGGAGTTGAGAAAGTGTTAGAAAATCAAGAGATCTGATGACATTGTAAGATCACAGACTGGAATGTGAGATAACTAACCAGTTTTTGAAAATTATAATTTTATTCATAAAATTAATCCATACAGGAGCTCTGATCGGTTAAATCCAAATATATCAAATATGACAAAAGCAAGTAAGAGTATTTTAGATGAATGTCTCTTGTTCTGGACAGTGGAACTGGAGATTGAAATCTAAATCTGGTATGACCCAGCTCCTGAAAATTTTGGTAGTTCTTTTTCTTTAAAAACTTTAAAAACCTCAGTAAATTAGATCTCTAGGCACAGATTTTCTAAATTTGTTGTTAATACAGCAATTTCGCTTTTTGAAGTTTTTCAATACGTGGCTATACCTATCTTAAAGCATTTTGAAGTGCTAAATTGCCATTTCAAAGACAAAAGTAGTCTGGAAATTTATCGAATAGTTTAAAATTAATTAAATACACGAGTTAAAGCTATTTAATATCTGTTCAAGTTTTTCATATAGACCTCAAATATTTATGGGAAAACATCCAAGAATTTGTATGGTATATTTAAAATCTGTCTGAGTGTCTCATGTGAAATAAATTATTTTTATTGCATTTTGGAAAAGTACATATTTAATAGTGTAATGCTTTGCTTGTGCACTTAAGCATGACTCCAGTGTATAATATGGGTCCAAAGGTCTTTAATTTATGATAAAGATAGAAATTTAATGATAAAATAATGGCTCTGATATATCTGTAATGTTGGGATATTAGAAAGGTATCATATCTTTCAACTCTTCCTTATGTGATGTGACATTCCTGCCCCAGACATTTTTTACTGCATGAGCAGTCAACATAAATGAAAACTAGAAAGCATTCATGTTAAAACAAGAAGCAGTGGTACTTTCAGTAAGGTGACTTCAGAAAACTGTCACACGGATATTTCACTGGAGACATTCTGCTTTGACCTCCACCTCACCATTCTTTTTTTTTTTTTTTTTTTAAATGATTAAACAGGGAAGAAGAGGTTTAAAAAAGCCCTCAAGAAAACTGACTGTTCCTTGTAGAATGTAGCTCTTTCTGATTTCCATATATTTTCCTGCAGGAGAATGGCTCTTTAAGAGCACATTAGCCTTCAACCTTGGCAACTGTAGAAGTAAATCTACAGTATTATGATTGAAATGTTATATCTGCTTATTCTCTAACTGACATGATAGGTGACAAATGACAGAGGCATTACTGGTTCAGGTGAAGTCTTCGCCATAATCCCTTTCCCCTGACTTTTAGGTGGTGCAGCAAAGAGAATTCTGTTTCAAGAATTATTAACACCACCTGATACAAAATTCCTTTGGAAGGACCAGAATGCTTTGGATTCAAACACTGGCTGGAAAACCTGCAGGAAAATGGCATGATCTCTGTAGAGAGCCAAAAACAGAAAGAAAAAAAAATAATTGAAATGAATTCCTTAAATAGTTGTGTTTCCCAGGATTTGGACAGGCAGTGTGCTGCAGTGAGTAGTGCAGCAAGGTTTGGCTGAGCTCTGGCTTGAGGGCATGTGCCTTTAGTTTTGGGTAGAACAAATGGAAAGCTGTCTCCATTATACAGGGTTTTTTTAACCTCATCATTCTTCATGAGCACTGTTTGAGTTTTATCTCACGTCTGGTTCATCTATGAGGCAGATCCTTAAGACCACCTGTGGAAAAATTATTTCTCCCTTGTAGGACACAAGTAGTCCACGCATTTCTTCTCTAACTCTCATCCCTTTGCTAGGAAGGAGTGCAGAGCCTCCCTGACTGACTATGGTCTCATCTGCTGCAAGGGCAGCATGCCAGAGAGTGCAGAGGAAAAGCACCTGACAAGAGGCCCAAGCACCATGTTTGACCCCAGTTCATCTGCCATTCCCATGTTGGCTTTTGGACTGCTTAAAAAGCCAGATGAGGGAAAGGTGTGACTTCTTTTAATTGACAGAACTATTGCTATGGTTGGTTTCCTGTGGGAACTGCCTGAAGCAAAACAGGCAGAGCAGAAGAACGGGAGAAGCCCTGGGCTCTTTTCATCTCAGTCTCTGATTGCAGATCCCCCTGGAACCAGGAGGTGAATCTGTCCTTTTGTATTTTTTGAGTGAAGTGAGTGTTGATTGATTTGTCAAGTGATTACATGCTCAGATGAGATACTGGAATGTATAGTTTGATTCCTATTCAGTAACACAGCAGTGCCTACAAGTAGCTTCATATAGTACAATGAAAATTGTAGTCATTGGAGGAGAATGTGTACATAGAAATCACCTTCCTGAATGTCTTTTGGAACCTTATTCAGCATCGTATCTTCTAGCTTGTTTTCTTTGAGGGGAGTTTTCTGACCTTGCGCTTTGAAAAAATAGAATGATGCAGTTTAAATGTTGTCTGGAAGGACCTATTTAAAAAAAAAATACCAAAGTGCACTGAAGTTAATTGCCTTTTGAGGGTATGTCTCACCTTTCTAAATTCAGATGCTGTAATATGTACCTAAGCCATGACGAGGTTTCAACACATCAAGAAGAGCTTTAAACAAATACTGTGGTTGATTGACACATACTACGGAGGATGTTGCTCCTATGAATATGAACCCTAGCAGGTTGTCTTTCCACATAAATGCAGTCCTGCTCTGTCTCTCAAAATAAATCCCTACAAAACCCAACTACCCACAGTTTGCTCTTGGCTGGCTATTTTGTGCAGCCATCCCCTGTGTGCCCCTGCACTTGTCATGACATATTATTTACAGGTTCAAATTTACAATGTTTTGTTTGGAAATCTGTAAGCCTCTCTAAGATGACCTTGTCCTTTCACTAGAGGCCCTTGTAAACAGTCCCTCTCCAGCCTTCCTGTAGGCCCCCTTCAGGTACTGGAAGGTGGCTATAAGGTCTCCCTGGAGCCTTCTCCAGGCTGAACAACCCCAGCTCCTTCAGCCTGTCCTTGTAGCAGAGGTGTTTCAGCCCTCTGAGCATCTTTGTGGCCCTCCTCTGGACCCTCTCCATCATGTCCATGTCTTTCCTGTGTTGAGGGCTCCAGAACTGGATGTTCTCAAATACTCCAAGTGAGGTCTGACCAGAGCAGAGTAGAGGGGCAGAATCACTTCTCTTGATCTGCTGGCCACACTTCTGATGCAGCCCAGGATACAATTGGCCTTCTTGGCTGCAATTGCACACTGCTGGCTCATGTCCATCTTCTCATGCACCAACACCCCCAAGTCCTTTTCTGCAGAGCTGCTTTCCAGCTCCTCATCCCCCAGCCTGTATTGACAGTGAGGGTTGTTCTGACCCAGGTGTAGGACTCTGCATTTAGTCTGGTTGAACCTCATGAGGTTCACCTGGGCCCACCTCTCCAGCCTATCCAGGTCCCTCTGGATGACATCCCACCTTTCCAGCCTTTCAACAGCGTTTTTCTAGTTCAGAAATAGATCTTTGTGTAAGAGGATCTTAAGCAATTGTTATGATGTGAAGTGAATATATTAAGCTACAGTTTCTCAGATAAATCTTGGAGTCTATTTTATAAATTAAGAAGCTAAGGCTATTTAAAACAATTCTCATATAATAATGGTATTTAGTAAGCAGTGGCTCTTTGCTTTTGTGAAAGCACTGAGTGGGAAAGGGTTTGGTTTGTTTAATTGTATCGCACATTAATCACACATGTTCAGAAGACATGCTTCTCTGATTAAGGACATTGCTTTTTCAGAATAGAAACAATAGTTTTATTGCTACTAAGTCCCTAGTAAAACCAAGTTATTTTAGGAATACTAGAACAAAGGAAACCTTGAGTTCCTTTGAAGTTGTGGCTTTGAGTTGATTGCAAACTCAACCTAAACTCGCCTCCCTGCAGTTTGGGCATCTGAAACCTGAGAAATTAGTAGTAATAATTATTTCTTTGACAGACCTGATTAGATATTACCCGACTGAAGCTTCTGGGTCTGTAAATGGAATTAAGGTCTTAAGCTCAGAAAGGTGAAGGTTGATAAACCAAAGGAAGCCCAAAAATTAAATATGAACTTGAGTTTTTTTTCCCTGTGTTCATAGAAACATTGACAAAGAGGAGGGTTGAAGTGCTGTGAATTAAAACCACAACTGTTAAACTGTAGTGAGTCTGAATCTCTCAGTTGTCTCCAGGTTAGTGGGTGGTAGTGGCCTCAGGCTCAGGCCACCCCTTGATACTGGCTTTCTTCATGGCAGGGACGTGTGTGTGTGTGTATAGAAGCAAAACCCACAATTCAACCACAAAGATGAGAAGTATTTTGAGGTGATGGATGGACACTAAAATTATTGACAAGCCACTCAGTGTGAGCCTGATCTTTTGAAGTCTCAGAATAATATAGCTTTTGGGATGGGACCTTTTTCTTTATTCCATCTCTAGAGGCAAGTTCTGGGATTCTCTGAGAGGTCAAAAGATCACTTTAAACTTTCAAGGCAACACTAGACTGATCCTCAGTGGGCTATCTTGTCAGTGCTGGTGTGGAACCCACTCAGAAAGCAGAATCCTGTTCTATTCTACTTCATTTTGTAGCTGTCTGACAGTACCTCTTGAAATACCAGTGATCATATAAAACTTTGAGATTCTTTCCAGATGGATATGGTGGTGGCCATACATTATTTAGGAAGCAAGTCTGATTCATAGATGAATACCAGCAAATACGAAGGGATAGATTGTTGCTCTGATTTCCCCAAGACAGATGGAGGAGAACATGCCTTTGTGGGTAGAGTAGGGAAAAGGGAGATGTTTGCATGGTCTGAGAGGAAATGGGATTCTTATTAGAAGAAAGACATGAATAAGATGAAATGGAATATGTCTGGTACTTGTGTGTTATCTGGCTTGCTGCTGGCTGGTGGATTGAAAAGGAGGCCTTTTGGGAGGAAGCTGTGAGACAATGCAGTCTTTCTGGGCACACGATCATCTTGTATCTGAAATAATCTCTGGAAATATATTGCAGGAAGTAGTTTATAAACTTTTTAAACATCACTGACATGTTGAAACAGTCATTTTGTTGCTGTTGTTGTTGACAAACTGTTTAGGAGTATGTTGTTGAAGTGAAGGCAAACCTGTCATGCAAACCTGCAACTGACCAAAATATGGTACAGTTTAAGAAATCTCTACCTCTCTAATGACATTCACAAACAATAGCAGGCATGATTCTATGCAAAAGGAAATTAGTCTTTGCTGGTCTGTTCCTATGTGTGCAGAATTCCTCTCTGCTTTGGCTGTGTGCTAAACAGATAGCTTCCTTTCTATAGTATAGTTTGTTTCTTTTAACAAATGCAATGTATTAAGAGGATGGCAGATAAATCTTCATTGCCAGGCTGGAATGTGCAGTTTTAAAAATGGAAATAAATGTCTTTTCACATTGAAAAGTAACAAATATCCTCTGAAATATGGGTGAAGAATGTAATGTGTTCCTTTACTCCATACAGATAGTTTGACGACTGAGTCAGATGCAGAATTCTTGTGTTTAGTTTTTCATTTGAGTTGTGCATCTGTTCCATTACCTTGGTGTATACCTTCATGATACTTATGCTAATCTGTGTAATTAATTTTACATCTTAAAAGGTAAAGAGAGGACTGATGCTCACCCAAGTTTCTTTGGCACATACATATATCTCTTCTGTAAGTGCTGTAAATAACTTAAGAGCAAGTAATTTTCCATTTCATTAGTGTACCTCAGCTTTGTTATTTGAAGTTCCTCTCTTGTATATGTAATAAGTGAAAAGGAAATGAGACTTTGGAGTAAATAATATAAACACACACCATTTCTGTGGTTCAACTGAAATGAACACTTTGTTTTGTAAAAACCTAATTACTGCTGAACCATCCGTATGTCCAGACTCTGGCCTGTCCAAGCTTACAGTGCCTTCATTATTTCAGGCATCGGGTTTATACAATACAATATCTCATATTGTAAACACCACAATGTTTAATTCTCTGCTGACTTCTGCTCATTAAAAGGAAAAAAAAAAAGTTTTCACCTCAGTCTCTTGATGTTTGTTAATTTGGAGTTAGTGCCAGTTTAATTCTTGGTACTTCAGATTTCTTTGTGAAGTTGTGTTCTTATTACATGTGCTGCATGTAAGCAGAGCAAACAAGTAACATAGATAGGTGCACAGGCCTCTCCAGATATAAACTTGTCTCTAATTCTTAGCTCTTTTAATCCAGATTATTTTCTCATTATTCCAACTGCAAATTCTACCAAATTCTTGTTTCTGTCTGGTTTCCTTCCCCTGCCCCCAAGCTGTTTTGATTCAGTCCTTAGATTAAATAGTCCAGACATGTTCTTATATTCTTGAAAGTATTGTGTTGTTGTGTTTTGGGTTGTTGTTGTTTTTGTTTTGTTTTGTGGTGTTTTGTTGTTTGTTTTTGTTTGTTTGTTTGTTTTTCTCTGTGTGTGTTGTTGGTTTTTTTTATTCCCCATTGTAAAATGTAAAAGCTAGTGAAGTTATGAACTAAATGCTGAACCTTGTAACATGAA
>VYZU01049282.1:2466-14251 GCA_013401355.1 Ceyx cyanopectus
GAGGATGGAGCCAGACTTTTCTCAATGTCATCCAATGACAGGACGAGAGGCAATGGGTGCAAGTTGGAGCACAAGAGGTTTAGGGTCAACACAAGGAAGAACTTTTTCTCAGTGAGGGTGCCAGAGTTCTGGAACGGGCTGCCCAGGGATGTTGTGGAGTCTCCATCTCTGGAGACACTTAAGACCCACCTGGATGTGTTCCTGGGTGACTTGGTCTAGGCGATCCTGCTGAGGCAGGAGGGTTGGACTAGATGATCTTCTAGGTCCCTTCCAACCCCTAATATCTGTGAATCTGTGAATCTCTTTGGATTGGCTGAGGTGCTGATGCTCACAGGTATTTGTTTCCACTGCTCCTTCACTGCAGAAATCCTCCTTCTGCTCATGGTATGCTTTACACTGAAGAACAAACAGGATTTTGCTGTCCCATAGAATGAGAAACAGATTCAACTTTATTTGTTCTTCTGGGAATCATGGAAGTGGCTATGAGCAGGGAAGATCTGCTGCTTCTGATGCTGCTCTTAGCTGAAAGTAAGCAGTGTCTCAGTCACTGTTTTTGTAAGTCCACTGTCCAGCATAGGATATGAAATTAGAGCTGGACTGGTGAAAGACTGGTCAATAAGGCTGAGCACAACTTGTGTATAATTTAGAAAAAAAGAGCTCTGATTGCCTCCTCATGATCTTGTTTATGCAACTTCCCTACTATCCCTTTCAGCTCATATTCCACACAAAAATACGAGGGGAAAAATAATTCTAGCATTCCTTCAGATTTGAAAAGGTGATTTTATGAGTGTCCTAAGTGTCAATCAGATGTGAGAGTGTTGGAGACCACATGAAATCTTTGGTGGTTACACAGGATCAAGGAAGTCTGAGATAGAGGAGAGATAACTAGTTGGAGACAAAACTAGCTAGTGTTATTCATGGATGTTACTGCTGTGTTCAGTTGAAAGTAATCACAAAATCATTTAGGTTAGTAAATACCTTTAAGATCATTCCAACCATAAACATAACATTGCCAAGTCCACCACTAAACCGTATCTTTAAATGCCATATCTACACATCTTTTACATAGTTCTAGTGATGGTGACTCAGTCACTTCCCTGGGCAGCCAGTTCCAGTGTCTGGTAATCTTTTTGGTGAAGAAAATTTTCATACGGGTGTAGAAGAATAGATTCCAATTCTGTGGTCAGTTCTTAATAGTTGCCATTCACTCTGCTGGGGTCAGCAGAGATGGTGTGTTGTTAAAATGTGTTAACATCCAGAGTAATCTTTTCTATCGAAATATGTCTAAAAACCATTTTTCTTATACCATTTTAACTTCATTCTTTTTTCTTCAAGATCAGTCTAGGAGTTATATTGTTGCAGGAAGACCTTGGAGTCAGCAGACATTCTTATCAGAGTATTCTGGAATTCTGTTGACGGCAGGAAGAAAATGCCTTTGAAAGCTTGTCTGTTCCTCAATATTTGGGCCAGGCCTTGCAGAGCAGGTGAAGCCTTGAAAAGTTTACTTTCTGTGCAGGAAGATTTGCCAAACTTCTGTGCAAATCCTTTACATTGTTAAGAATAGTGAGCCAGGTCATGCAGAAACCTATGCTGGATGAGCTATATGTAGCATGTATTTTACAGAATTTTCTGTACAACTGGCTTTTGATTTGTTCTGTGTTAAGAAAGAATAACATTTTAAAACTGATTCATGAGCCCATCCTTCCCCATAGTGTTAATGGACAACATTTACTCATTTCAGGTTTCACCCCCATTTAACCCTCAGTCCTACAAACAAGTCTGTAGACTTTCAGGACACATGGTATACACCAGTGAAGTGAATGTGATATATATATATATTACAATATATAGTCAATAAACATTTTAAGAATCCAAAACCCTAAAAACATAAAACAAAAAAGGACAAAGCAGCACTAATCTTGCATCCTCTGGATGTCTTCCTACATTTGAAATGTTGACTCTTATTCAGAATATGTATTTATTTATATTGTCTTTCTGCGTGCGTTAGAGTGCTCACACTCCTAACCTTACCAACACTTAAAACAGCTTTAGCTGGGCGTGCAAGTTCACACCTCAATGAGGGTGAAACAGAAAATTTCCATCTTTGCAGCTGCTACAAGTTGACATGGCAGTAGGCAGATTGCTATGAGCACAGTGGTACATCTGCTTCCCTGTTTATGGCAATGAAGCAGACTCTCTTCATAGTTTCAGCTTCTTTGTGTTCCTCATGTTGTACAAAGGGATGCTAGTAAGGCCACAAGTACCTCATAAAGAATTAACATTTTGAAGTGAAAAAAAAAGAAATCAATGCTCAAGTGAGCACACCAGACTTGACTTCCCTTCATATGGCTCCTTCTCTTATTCATATTACATGATGAAGGGTAAATTTGGTAAATAGTCGTGCACTGCTACAAACATCTGCTAATGGGCTTTTCCAAAATTACAGTTTATCACAACTTGGTAGTTACTGTTATCCACAGGAGGGAGCAAAATGCCTTTAAAATGTCTCCTAAGAATATATTGAAGGGAGCCCTTGTTTAAGGAAGAATTTCACCTCAAAGCTTTGAAAAGGAAAAAGACAAAACCTTTAACCTTGACCATTGGCTATGGCCCGATCTCACAGCTCAGGGCAGAAACATTGGCCTCTGATATCTTCAGAGCCTGGGATGGATGCATGCCAAGCAAGACTTCTGCAGTCCAAGCATAAGGATGCCTCTAAATAACACCATCTACCAAGAGCACAGAGGGCTGCATTGCAAGAGCTCAAAATGAAGTGGGGCAAGCAGTACCATTGCCTTTAATTCTATTTTGGCAGCAAAGAGACATGTTGATTTTGAGAGCAGCATCTCTAAGTTGTCTCTCGAAATAATATAATCTTCTTGTTTCCTGCTACACCAGTTTTAAGGTCACTTTGGTCTTCTGGGGCAGTATAAAGCTGTTGTAACTCCACAGGGGAAAGTCTTGGCTATTCATCTTAGAGAAAAGCTTGACTGTCTGAGATGTTGTAGAAAGGAACATGAATCTCAGTAACCCTCTGAAAGTGCAGCATACACAAATAATCTTTGCGCCTGTAATTCTCTCCTGGCCTGAATGCTAAGGCAATATTTAATGAGGATTTGGCTCTGAGTGCATGTTTCCATGAAATGCTTACAGTCTTCTTTTTCAGTCCCCACAATAATACCTATGTGCACACAAATAATAAAGTTCTGTGGACAAATATGCAGGGCCACATTCCAGTTCTTCAGCTTTCCAGCCCTTCGAAAGGCTCCAGCAGTAGCATTAGAGAGGGGGAAGGAGGGGATTTGAGATGCTGACACCCTGAACAAGGAGCACAGAAGAGCATATTGTGCTGCTTTGGCAGGTTGAGTCTTCACTCTAGCACTGAAGAGAGAGCTATAGACAGACAGAAAGTATTTATTATCCAGACATTGAGAAGATATCAGTAAAAGGATCAAGGGTTGTAAAAGCAGGATACAGCTGTCCCCAGAAAACCTGATCCTGGCCAACAGGCTTTGGCAAGAAACAGTTCACATGCAATTGCTATGTTTTGCTTTGGATGATTGCCTAAATTCAGATTAAAGTGCTCCACTCCTCCTCACATGATGATAGTCTGGTAAATTTAGGAGAGAATGATGAAAAAATAATTTAAAATTAGGTTTTATCTGTTTTTTGAAACAACTGTTTTAATTATGAGAAGAAATATATTGGGAATGGACAGACATCACCTCTGCTTCCTTAAGGTCTGAACAAAATTTTTAGAGATGGTGGGAGGAGGTAAAGGCATGCTGGTATGAGATAAAAATGTAGATCTTTCATCTTAAAATTAAAATGTCTAATGATAATAAGAGGAGCACCGAGATATTGTGCAACATTTCAATAAAAAAATGCCAGTCGCTGTCTTCTCTGCAATTGGAATTAGCCTTAAGAAATTACTAATAACAAATAATTAATGCTACACCTTTTTTTTTTTCTCTACTTATAATTAAATTGATCGAAAGTTTTTATGCAAGAAAGTACATCTTTGAAAAAAATGAGCATTTGTGCCTTAGGGAGATGAATGAAGAGGATCAGGAAGTTCAAGTGCCCACCTCAACAGAATAGACCATCGCAGGGATAAAGCTACCTAGAAGGATCTAAAAGGCAGCTCAGTCACTTATTACTGCAAAGTCTTTATGACCAAAGATCCTTTGACGTTAACAATTCTACTGGACAGTGACAGTGACATCAAGTGGATACATTAGTGAATTAAACACAGAATTACACAGAATTATTGTTGAGGCTGCAATAGACCTTTGAGATCATCAAGTCCAGCCTTAGACCTGACACATGACACCTAGCTAGACCATGTCCCTAAGTGCCACATCCAATCTTTAACAACTGAGTTAGTCTGATACAGGAGATACTGTATTTTAATAATGATTACTCTGAAGAGTGCTTATATCATGACAGATTGAAAAGTGACCTGCCGTTTGAGAGACTTTTTATGTTCATGTGTATGGCATCCCCTCCCTGCCTCCACACAGAGAGTAACTCCTACTTTATTTATTTGGGTAATGGGTAAATTCTCCGAAGAAACTAAAACAAGAGGGAAAAAAACAGAAGCTTAATCTCTCCAGACACAAATAGCAACAGTTAATGAATGCAGAATTAGTTCAGGAAAACTCAGATGTATAAAATAGGGCTGCCCCAGGCTGTTTAAACTTCTTTGCAAGAGTGCTGTAGTAGCTATTTAGTTATCCAAGCAATTTAGTTATATCCAAGCTATTCAGTTAAGCAACTGCTGACAACTTCATTATCCACAAAGTATGCATGCATACACCCCAAATGAGTCCCCTGCAAATGTACTCACATAATTAAATTTAGGTGCCAAAGCATTTTAAAAGAACTCTTTAGTGAAAAGACTTTTTTTTTTTTTTGTATGGGTGTAAAAATATTCAAATGCTAAACCTTCAGCATAGCCTTATTCTAAGAAAAAAACATGCCGTCTTTACCACAAAAGTGGTGGCAAGGTCAATTTTATCTTTATCTGCCAACAACCCTGTATCAACCGTATACTTGCATGTGACCAATACTCCCATTTCACTGTTAAGTGCTTGCCACTCACTGGGACTTTTCTTTATTAGGATATTTTACTAGAGGGTTTGTACTGCTTACTCAGCACTGCTGGATTAGTGCCTTGCAAGTGAAATCAACGATGGTCAAGTTTGCAGCAGAGTTTGATGGAATACCTACATTCTCTTCTGGGAGTTAGAAACAGGCTTGCATTTTGCCTTGATTTTTCAATATCAGCACTCTCACTACAATATAAAGACTAGGTGTTTTAAACCTAGATTAGCTGATGATACAACCTTTGATGATGCGGCCTAATAAAAAGGTAGTCCAGCTGTCCCTAAAACTTCTTTTGGCCTGTCTCTATTTCCTACAGCTTGTCACCACACACACCCTGTGTAAGAATCACTTTGAGTGGATGCCCTGTCCAATTAGGGTAGTTCCCAGCTTTGTGAAAGTGGAAGTTAATTTCCTTCACCACTTCAGAAAAAACTTTAGAGAAGCTAACAGTAGTTCCTATCTTTCTGTTGACTGCACCTTGTAGAATAAATATTTTTTAAAGGGTATGGAAAAAATAGAATTAAAATACTGCTGTATGTACTTTTGANTAAACTGTATTTTCTATTGTAGAACTGTAAGCCACTTATATGAATGCTTTAAATACCATGGCTAACTTTTCCCTGTTCAAATCTAGATGAACAAACTTTCCTTCATAGCCACTCTAATGTACTCAAGCAAGGAAAATGTGGAAATGCCCACACATTTGTATAGCTTCAGTATAAGTGAAGAATAATTCATATGTAGGTAAACACTAATTCTAAGGAATACTCTAATGCAGTGTAATCTCGCATGAGATCTGCATTTTGTAGTACAGATTTCACATCAATGTCAAAGAAAGAATAATGCCTAACAATGGGAGTTTGTGATACTGTCACTAGGAAAAAAGGATTTCATGGCATGTCTACAGGGGTTGTCTTATGAGGCCATTTGGATGGAAGATTGTGATGGCAAAACTATTCCACTGCAAGTCTAGACCATATGACTATTGCATTACAATGCTGTTAGGGTGCTGGGGCATAAAGGTTTTACTGCGATCATTCCAAAGACAGTATGTCCAAATAGGATTATCTCAGTGTAGCTTCTTTTCCCAATAGATTTCTTAAAAACATAAAAAGAACTGAAAATCCAAACCCAGTATTGAATGTTGGTAAGTTTTGGGAAGAGCACTCCACTTTACTAAGGCACATAAGCTCAAACTCTTCCATATTATGATATCACCAGTTGGTTCATGAGCCCAAGGGGTGTAATACACACAGCTGAAACTGAGAATCCTAATTTCCAAGATATACTAAATCTACTTTTTTTTTTTTAGATATTCTGGCATTTGAACTTAGGTGTCTCTACGATTCCCATAGCTCCTGGAATGAGTATCATACATAGTCTTGAAATCTTTGTCAGATATCAAATGCTTAATAATTTCTATTAGCTGCTTATTATATAGGGTTAAAGTTGACTGATGGGATTGCATACCATTTCCAAATATCCAAATACATCTATATTTACTTTTTTAAAGATAAAAAAATATAAAGTACATGCCATACGTGCCTTAAAGCTTTAACTCTGCCCTCAGTCTTAAGAGCAGTACAGCTAATAGGAATGTATATGTATGCTGCAGCCAAGTCACATGTCTGACATACCATCCTCTTGGCAACCCCTTGTCTCATTTATCTTCTTGAATGCTCAACTAACCTTCTCTATGTTGTAGGCAGCTGCTCTGATTGGCACAGATGATAATTAAACTAGGTAGTAACAGTACACTGAAGAGGCGGCCCTTAGAGCAAGAAAAGATCCTAGTTCCTACCACCACTCCACTGCTGTGCTCAGTTATGTGCACTGTTGCAAGGAGCAAAGCAAAACAGTCTTATCCATGTTCCTGTAAGATACCTGGTGATGGCAGAAGTAGGGACAGGGCAAACATTAACTGGTGGCAACAGGTAGCAAATGGAGAGTACTGGAGAGTGAGAGATGCGAATGAAATATTATTAATCACTAATCATGACCTAAATTCAATTTCTGTTCTCTCTGCCTATGGTTAGAAATTTTCTTTTTCCTCATTTGAGCACTGCATCTTGCAATGATCCATGTTGTCAAGTTTGTTCATATAGCCTAGTATAAACTTTAACTCTGTTTTTCTTAAATTTTGCAACTGATATTCTAGAAGGGTTTAAAGTATTTATTTCCTACGAATTTTCACAGTGACATTCTTTGTTATCAGGCAAATCACAGTTATATGCTGGTAATAACTGTGAGAAAGCAGTCAGAAAGTTTCCTCTGAAAACCCTGGTGCCACTGTACTGTAACACCCATTCACAGAACATTGCAAAGGGCAGGACAAGCTCTCAAAACAGTGCTGGTATGTGAACCTGATTGGACATAGTACTTTTAAAAACATACGCTTACTTCAACACCAGTCACTCTCTGTCCAGTGCTTTGAATTGTGGTAGAGCACTGGTCTTCCTGAACCTATTTAAGTGTCTCTCTGCTGGGACACCAGCCATATTGCAGATAAAACCTGAACCCTGAATTTTTAAAATTCTGACTGCCCCAGAAAGACAATGAAGATTAGATAGTGGCTAAGAGACATTAAAAAAATAGATGTATGAGTTTAGGATTGGATCCATCCAAATGTTCATGGCAACGGGAAAAAGAAAAAAATAATTTTTGGGTGTCACCTATCACTTTGAGGATGTCAGGAGATTTCCTTCCTCAAATAGTTCAGAGCACCATTTTTACTTCACATCTGAATAAGCACAAAGATTTTGCAGAAATGAGAAAATGTATGGATTGTGCATTTCTATAAAAACAGTTTGATATGACAGTGGGAATGTATTTGATATGAGTTTCACTAACTGCTTCAAATTCATTGGCTTCTAGATAAGGTAAGATCAGAAATTGGCCTATTATTGATGTTTAAACAAATACTCCTATCTTGAGAGTGTCTAGACCAAGCTCATCTGCAATCAAATCTGTATACTGCTTTGTAAGCAGTCAAAAAAAAAATAATTCTTTGTACTAATAGGTAAGAAATTACTTGCTGAAAACTCCTCAGCTGCTGGTCAGCCTTCCTTCTCGGCAGTCCTCTCAATCAGTTCTGTGGGGCACTGCAGCTCCAAAAATGCTCTCTTTCCCATGATGTGCAACTTGAATATTTAAGGCTGTTAAATGTCTCAGAGGATGTAACTGGACTCAAGTCATTACTCCTCTCCCCAGCCAACATGCTGCTTAAGAACTTTATGCTCTGTTTGCCTTAATCCTCCTTGCTGGTGCAGTTAGACATGGTGTGTTTCCCCTTTCTTTCTTTGGAAATTCAAATAAATGAGGATATAACCCAATTTTATTATAATGGTGTAATGTTTGCTGCACACAGAGGAGGTAGGTTCTAAGATCTAGATCAGGGATACTAAAATCCCTGTCTTTTTGAATCACAGGAATCATAGGGTTAATCTCACACATCCTGTGCCAAGCTCATATGAACACAATTTACTTCTGTCAAAGTAGAGAAATGCTACTCTCCCACTGCAGTGTGTAAAATAAAATCTTTGGCTTTGTGTGCCATTGTGCAGTCTGCTCTTGAAGTGCAAACATTATATAGGTAGAAGTGAATATATATTATTCTATTATAAAAAAAAAAAAGGAAAATAATTAAAATCCTTATATTCACTTGAAACACTGCTTTGCATAGACATTTCTAATCAATAACCACACTCCTATGCTATTACTCTGTTTAGTTCTATCACCATACACTTTCTGTAGCTGTTGAAACTGTTTAGGTTAATTTCATGGTTTCATATTCTGCAAACAGAACATACAAGAAAAAAAGAAGATAACATGTAGGAGGTGAAGTGAACACTGAAACCCAGGCAGTATATATCAGAACTTCATAATATGTATTATTTCAGATCCACTTTTAAATTGCTTAAATCACTTATCACTATTTAGTTGCCAAAAAAATCTCAATGTTCTTGTATTAAATATAATATACATACACATATCTATATAATTTTATTTTCCTGAGTGTGTTCCAAATGCAGACCACCAGCTCTAAGAAGTACTTCTTAATGCCTCTATCATATGACAGCATCTTCCAAGCAACAGCTAAAAATTTTATTACAGTATTAAGAAATTTTAATCATTGTTAAAAGGTTCCCTAATGACTATAATAAAGGACATTATTTTATTGATGTCAGCAACTAGTATTTGACTTATGCAGCACTTCTTTAATCTTCTGGTTTGCTCCATGTTCTTACATATCTTCAAATCTTAGAGCAAAATCCTTGGATGCATCTCAGCTGTGACTTAATAGTTTTACTAATAGTGCTAAAGAAGTTAGTGCTGAAATTAGTTAATTAATTAAGTGCTGTTCCTCCAATGCATGTTCAATTTTTCATGCTCTTTGCATGTTCATCTTCATTTACCTTCAGAGTGCTATCCATGAGCCTGTCAGATGGCTCCATTTGGCTGGAAATCCAAAGTATTATTATTTATACAATAGTTTTATTTTTCCAAGTCATCAGCAGAAGGTCCAAAATCTGATTCACTGGTGAAGAAGACATTCCAGGTTTAGATACCTAACACATTTGATTGTCAACTACTTTGGTAATAGAAATGAAAACATAATCTTATTATGATCTGATCCCTTCTCCTTAATATCTGTAGATGATCTGTAAGAATATACTGGAAGACTACAAGGAGAAAGGCAGAAAGTTTTGGAAAAATTGCAAAAAGATGGAATTAAGTTTTTGTTTTTTTTTTTCTTGAATACATACCATACAGAAATGAGATGTGGCTGGGGTTCTGATGTATTTACATTTCTGATTTACTGTATGACCTTGGGCAAGTCACACACTTTTTGTACCCTTGTTTTTGTATCTACCTTAGAGAAATAACAATTACATATTCTGCTTCACACATTTCTTCTGAGGCTTATTTAGTGTTATCAATATACTATGCTTCACAAAAATAGCAGATTATAACAAATATGGCAATCTAGAATAACTACTGAGGACAAAAAATTCAGTACCAGTTCATATAGCAGTTCTTATTTCTGCTCCCACAATCCCAGCCATCTATATGACAGAAAAAGCTCTTAAAGAGTTGTATTATTAGTGAAAGGCAGTAGTATCAAAGCCCCAGGGTTGTGCTGGCCTCTAAATGCTATTGCAAGAACATAAAGGTGAAAAAGATGCATTCCTGGATCAACCTTCATTAACTGTGCAAGAGGGAATTAACAGTTAGGGAGAGAATCTAATGCATTCAGTAGCTCCTGTGGCTGGGCTGGTAGTTGCACGGCAGAGCACAGCCCATTTAAAACTACACTGCCCTCTCTTGTTACTCCTTACAGAATACTGAAATCTTGTTAGTTTTGATTACTTCATCGCTCCCTCTGGTTGAAACCATGTTTGGGCCAAGTCTTACACATGGAAAGTGAAAGATGAAAAAGATGAAGGCATAAAGGCTTCCTAAACAGAAGTCTGTCAGTTTCTTGTGGCTTATTAGCAAACCTGGATCTTCCCAGGTTCTTGCAGAGACTGCAAATTAACAGGAACTATTAATTAATCACAGTCAAGCTCCTGCACTCAATCTGAGGGAGAAGACAGGATGGCAGTCCACAAGGTCAGAATGAAGCCTTAATGAACCTTTCTGGCCTCAAACCCTGTGACTATTCAATTAAGCATGAGACTTTGTTGTGTGCCAGGAGCCCCCTCACTACAGCCTCCAGTGCTGTAGCTCGACGCTGCTCTGTGTGGCACCTCATGCTAAGCCACAGACCTTGCCCTGGAAGTCTGGGCCTTCGTTAAACACTGGGCAGTTTTGGCTGCTCTGGATCTCAGCCCTGAAATGAGGGCAAGCGACAGCCCAGTACAACTGCAGCCACTCTTCACTTCAGTCTTACCTTTAAGGGCATTTTGTTTTGTCACCTTAAATTACAGTAAAATTGCAGTCAATTGGGTAACTCAAAGCCCGTATTGTTCTTTGCTGGCTTCTGCCACTCTCAGAGTTTCCTCTCATTGAATCTCATACACACCTATGGTTATTCAAAAAATTCTAAACACTATCATGTTCGACTCAAGGGGTAAATTTTGTGGTTTTTTTTTTTTTAATAGCTATTTCTTAAATATCTGTTTGCTCTTTAATCTGCCTCACAAAATCTTTTTAAGTAATTTATTTGCCATGAGAAGATGCTAACACCAGGACAGTGCAAAAATAGATATAAGAAAAGAGCAAGCAAAAGGGAATGTGTCACATACTGACTACAGGGAAACAGTGCAAAACATCTAATCACGGCAGTGCCAGGAAACTTGAACCTGTCCAAAAGGATCCAGTGTTCTCAATGTTTAATTGCTCTTGATGGCTGCTGGTCAGTCATGCATGACAATGTGTGTGTTACGCTGCTTCCTGCCTATGTTCATTCCTGTCAGCCTTCACTCCAGGTGATGAGTACTGCTTCTCTGACCAGGGGAGAGAGAGAGAGAGAAAGAGAGAGAGAAAGGGGGGAAAAATATAGAGCACTCACAGACACAAAGCAGTATGTACCCAAATAGACCAAGCCATAGGAACAGAACATCAAAAATGAACAGCAAAGGACAGCTTTTTATCAACCTCTGTACCCCAGCTCATTTCTGAAAAAAAACCCCAAGCCAACAAAAAAAACCCACAAAAACACCCCCCCCCCCCC